>JACXSJ010000915.1:18747-144200 GCA_014851325.1 Pentalonia nigronervosa | reverse complement strand
CTTTTATTTCCCCCTAAATAAATACATTTTTCTTTTACTTATAAAACTAAAAGTTGTTTTCACCGTAGATAATATTATAAAATCCTTATATTTTATTGCAGTTGTATTTTGGAAATACGTTTTGAACTATGATGTTATTAGATTTATTGGACCATCATTAAAAGATAAAATATTTTATATACTTAATTAAAAATAAAATAAAATATTTATATTTTATTTGTTACAAGTGATCTTAATTTTTCTCTTCTTATAGTGCTAATAATAATTGTTTATTTTAAAATTTAAAATTTAAAATTATTATTTTATTAAATTTTAACGTTTTAAATAAATAAAGTAGGTATCTCTTTAAGAATAAAAAAAAAGTTCATACATATTTATTCTGGTACCTACCTATATAGAATTACGTAGTGATGTACATAATATATACTACTATAGAGTATAAAGTACTTATATTGGTTTAAAAATGCAATTATAATGTATGCTAGAAACATTATTTATGTATGTATGTCTCTTACTTATTTATAGAATAGCGTCAGGTCATCGATATTAGACGACTGAGTCTGGTGTATCTAACATTTGTCATTCTATCTTACTAAACACTTATAAATTAATTAAGTAGTGTATACACGACAATTTATTTATTATGTGAGATGATGTTTAAACAAGGTATATTGTTAATTCGATTAATATTAAATGAGAAATGTTGAACTTGTCTTGCTGAATTTTGAATAACATAGCGTGTAATAATTTATGAAAAAAATACCTTTTTTTAAACAGCTAAAGTATACGTTGAAAACATAAAAATAGGCGATTCCTTACCTGTCACACAGAACTACTATAATAATACTGTCATGCGGATATAGTAGAAATAATTTAGAGATAAACTGGCCGGGGAAAAACCACTACCTAGGCACTGAAAGAATGCATTACGAAATAATTGGAACCGAAATATGTAATATTTCATCTGTAGATGATACATACATGATCATTTATGACACGAAAAATGTTGTGGATTACACAATGACCTAATGCAGTCCTCGTTATTTTTATTAGGTACATATAATTCGAAAAACCTCGTGTACGTGATACCCCTTAAACGCATTTCAAAAACTAAAATTTAATACACCGGAGGTAAAGGTCCTATTTCAATAGAATAACATTGCTAGTTGTAGTCATATTTTTTGATATAAGAATGTTTATAATAAGGTTTCTTTTCGATGCAGTTTATAGTCTGTACGAGACCTTATAATATTACATTTTTATGGTAAAGGAATAAAATAAAGAAATTATAAGTAGCTTTTAAAGTATCATTCTCGAGAGTCTGTCAATATAGTTCAAATACCTACTACAATTTCCACGATTGTTAAAATCTTAAAACAAAACTTAAGAAGTTTTTAAAAGTTTTACTTGTTAGAAAGAAATTTAAAAGATTGGATATGTTATCATTCGATGAGATATATATCCAATTATTATTGATAATTTTTTTTCTATACATTTTAAACTATTGAAACGACACATAGTTTATATTAATAAGTATCAACGTATGGTAGTTAAGTTGATCAATTATTAATACAAATAATACAATATACATTTTTTAGTAGATAATTTACGTGTTAATAGTTTATATTATAGATACTGAGCTGAGCGATAAATGTTTTGATTTTACAATAATGTGTGTTTTTTATTTTTCTGTCTGTTTTTGGAGCAATAAAAATACTTAGATTTTCAACTTCAATGTCTTTTCTGGTAGTAAAGGGAATCTAATTGCTACTATAATAAAGGGTCAAAGATAAGAAATTCTTAATAATTGAGGGACAAAAAATGAGAATTTTTACGCAAAATTATATATAATACATTAAATTATAAATTTATACTGTTATAATAATTAAATATTAATTAATACAATAAATATACTGTTTATGAAAAAAATTAAATCAATTTAATGAAATAATAATATGAAAATAAATTACTTTAATAACAATATTAAAATAAATTTCACGGAAATGTATATTTTGTAACATATATGCTGATAGACCGTCTTTGCTCAGAATCGTTTTTCGTATGTAATGATTCAAATTTAACACGTACATTACAGGGACTTGCTGTACAGCAGAGAGGTTACCTACTTTCCTCTTTTTTTTTTTTAATAATTGTCTTATTGAATTTAAAAATACAAAGTTATCTTAGGTTCATAGATTTTATTATAGTAGGTATATACCAACAACATATTTTAATACCAAGTCCTAACCAATATGATGTTAACGTGTATAGGTAATTTTTTTTTATACCTTTGTCCCTTTTTATTCAATAATGGAAGTTAAATTATAATTTATATTTAACATTGATTCAAAACTCGATAAAACTTGTTTTAAATTACAAAATATTTTATGTATAAAACCAATAAATATTTTTATAAGGTATTTTTTAATATAAAGATCTAGTATCATTGTATAGCCAAATATAACTAAAAGTTTTAAATTATATTTTAAGCTCAAAACACGAATTCCAGCTCTGGGTAGTATAAATAAATCATGGAACTTAAACGGCTTATGGTTGGTTTTGTGTTTGAATTTATGCTAAACATATCTCGATCCATTAACGATGGAATAATATGGTACCTTTCGAATATTCTTGTGGCTGTGATATGTTTTTATAAATATATCATGGTATAGACTACACACCGTTGTCATTGATATTAATCTCTTAATTAAGTTGATGTTTCTTATATCAAATATTATATAATCGCAAAAATATTGTACAATATAAGAAAAATTTATTTTTACACCCCTTGAAATTCAAATACACAATGTGACGAATATATTTTTCATCCAATTGTATATTAATTTTCCTATAATTGTTGTTATTTTTCAACAATTAAATTATCATACTCAGAACTTTTATTTTCTTATTGAAATTAATGACCATAATATATGCACAGTCATGGTTCTAATTTAAAACTATTTATATAAAGTTAAATGATTTCCATGCTTTCTAACAAACTTATCATAAATTATGTTATTCTATGTAGGTAGACGATTTAGTCATTTTTAAACGCATACACAAAATATTTTGTTTACTTGTTAAGAACGTATTCATTTAAGGAAAATGGAGGAAATTAATATAATATTATGTTTCAAATTTTAACACATCAATTGAGGGGTTTTTGTCACTTAAAACTACTTATTTTAATTTTTAATGTTATCACATATCACATATACGACTTTCTGTACGAATTTTTCAATACTTATTAGATAATACAATAATTATTATTATTTTTATTAATAACTGTAATTATTATTCATAGTTTTCCAGTAAAAAACCTTTTTATTTTTGCCTTTAAAATTACGATTTCACAGTACAGAGGCCAAAGCCAAACACGCTTATTATATTCACATTTTTAAGAATAATTTACGTATATTAACTTAGAAAGTAAATTATTGTTCCAAATAAACTGTCAACATCTTTGTAGAACATTTTATGATATTATGAACAGTGAACACCTTAACAAAACAAAACCACTAAAGTATACTTATTTCTACGCGCTTATTTAAAAATTAAATTAGCGTTTATGAAAAACTAAACAACATTTTCTCGTTTTATAATCCTAGTGTTATGCACGTAAACAAGACCCTTTATACACCGCAGGTATCATTCATTTTGGTAGTTATGGTGCCTAAATGTTTATTATTATATATTTAGAACAGTATATAAGAGTAGGTAGGTACTCGTGGATTCTCGGTCCAACAATTTTAAATAATTCCGGTGTTGTAGGTATATGAAGGAAACATTTTGATAAATGCTTGCATTACTTTGTTTTAACTGTAATCCGAGTGAAATAATAATACGAAAATATATTTTTTTCATTCTCTTCTCTTTTTAATACATCAGCGAGATACGTTTTATTAAAAAAAAAAAATAACAAGACTTATTGATGTAAAATCAGTTTTAATAAGGGCTTGCATTTGCAAAAGAAATTTCGATTTACGTTATTTACAATATAAACGTTAGGTATACAATTTTTGTGTTTATCGTTGTTTATAAGTAAAACGTTATGTAACTTTTGTGTTTATTATTTTATTGTTAAAAATAATACTTAATGTGAAGAATGACCTGAATATAGAATATAACAAATTCTTGGATTGATTTCTAATATAAAAATAAATCGCGTTTAATAAATATTTCTATGAAACTTATATTATAACTTTTATGTAAATGGATTTTAAATTATTTCATTTTGTATTATGTTTTGTTTTATGATATATTATATATTTTGTTAATCATTATGTTTTATTTAGTGATATTTAGTTATTTTTGTTTATCGTTTTCCGTTTTAATTACGTTTAAAAATAACAATCATTTTTTGTCATATATAACGTTATTATAAAGTTTGCATGCTCTGTTTCTTTTTTTATCGATCATAAACAATCCCGGCATCTATGGCCATTAGTTGAAGCAAGTACAATTATAGTTTTTATAATATTATATACATGCTACATAAAAAAAAATAAAGCGACAATATTAAAATATAGTTATCACGATTAGAGTATTTATAATATTTACACATATACTAATAAAATAAGATTATATAATATAGAAAGTAATTTAACATGCAAACAAAGAGGTGATATAATTAGATTAGGTTGTAGAGATATGATGCTTTTAAAAAGTTAATCATTTTAATGTTGTCTTCGGTTTCGGGTCCTAGTGCAGTGTCGAGAGTCTCATCGATTCCGGTTCTTTGTCGGTTTGTTTTAGTTTGTGTTTTAAGCATTCGGTTATTATATGTTTAACCGCGAGACTGACGCCACACACTTCATATATAGGAGCTTCTTCTCTTGCCATTAGGTATCCATGTGTTAGTCTGGTATGTCCTAGCCGCATGCAATTTAATATTGTCTTTTATTTCCTTTTTAGGCAGCTGCCCTAGTTTTAATACATCTATCGTGTTTAATGTCTATGGTATATCTTATATGTATATGATAATATATCATGTACGGTGGCAAACTGAGCGCGTCTATTTTTTGTTTTTGTAATTTAAATAGAAAAAAAAAAGAACTATCTAAAAGTCTATTGACTTTCTTCATTTTTAATTTTGTTTTTCACAGACGACGGCGAACAACAGTCGGATACCGTCGACCAGCAGTCGAAGACGTCTAACTATGAGCCGTTGGAGAGGCGAATGACGCCTGGCGGATCGATAACGTTCACCTGTAGGATCGGTTTGATCGACCAGGACCGGCAGAGCATACAATGGTATCACGACGACAAGCTTATCTCGATATTGGTACGCACGGTTGATAATGTCCCGCCAAAGGGTCGATTCTTGAATTCGTATGAAATAATAACGAATACATAAAATTTCGAATGGTCGAGTCATAAACAATTTTGAAATTATATTCTTGAATACCATTCGACACTGACCGTTTTTAAGAGTTCAATATCGGCGGAATACGTTCAAATACGTCCCGTGTGAATGTGTTCGTATAGTAAGTTATCATTAGCGTGTGTGACTATTGTTAAAGAGTTGACGAGGCGCTTTCGCATACGCACTCAAATGTCACCAATCTGTAGTCAACAAATAATTTCTTTTCATTGGAAAGCAAGCACTGTATGTCCAATGTACCGAAAAAACTATACGAAAAACTTGTGTGATATGAAAGCAGAAAATCTTTAAATTTATTAAACAGTTTATTTCATAACGGATCATCCCATTTTTTTCAATTCCACTGAATCAGTGTTTAATCATTTTTCAGTTTTTACATTTTAAATACAATTTAAGGAGAATATAAGAGTTACATTTTGAAAATGTGGAATGATCGATATAAAGTAAAATTCAAAATGAAATATTGAAAATGAACATGAAATATTCATAAGATTCGAAATTCTAAACTCCCGGTCGATTAAAATTATTATTATTTCTTCGGCCACGATCGTTTTACTTGTCTATCAGACATTATACTCTGTAGGTCTCCAATATAATAATAATAAAAATAACAGACGTAATGATAGTAATAATAATTAAATTACACGATCTTTATTAATCACCCATATACAACACGCTACCCTGTCTGCGAGGATTTATTTATTCGACTGCATATGCCAATGCTATAAATCATACGCGACACGTCAAAATTACCGGACATAGATACAACGCAAAATATAATAAATAGACAAATAATTTTTTCCCATTTGAAACGACAACAATAATAATTCATAAACTATTTTAACCGGCTTGTAAAATACATACGTGTGTATAATGTTCACAAAATACATTTTTTTCATGAGCTCGCCACAGAATATAATAATATCGTTTGGCAAGCGTACTTTTATATAGTTTTATGAAATACTAAAACATTGTATCACAAATAATTTTGATCTCAAGTCGTTTAAAATGCTCTTGTTTGTCAAAAAATTTAAAAGATAAACAAAAATAGTCCAAATTCTATTTAAGAGAATTTTATTTCCACTCATAAATCTGCTTCTTGTAAAGCAGCCACTGAATATTTCGTTTGAAAATTGTAATTTATTTTGACAAAAATTATAAATTCATTTCAATTGGTCACGTATTGGTATAGCGCTATTACAATATCGTCATTATACAATTTTATTTGTTTTCTACTTCACATATATAGTAAGGGATGGGGGAGAATTATGATTTAGATATGAATTATGACAAGTACGTTGATCGTAAATGTAATGAGACTATTATTTTATTTATTTATTATTCGTTGACTAAAAATTGTTTTATTACCATTGATAAACTCCACAGAGACAATTGTACTCCTAATTTATTATTATTAATATCGCAGTTGTCCTTTGTATTATTTTTAATGAATGAATCCGATATAAGCACCTAATAAATGCATAGCCTATAAATGCATTTTTAACCTAAACAATAACTATAATTTTTATTTTTTAATATCTTATTTAATCAATTATATTGGACTGTAATAGAATTATAAATTATTATTAATAGTTTTGTAGTATACAATTAAGTTGATTAATTAGATACCTTCATTTGGACTTGGTTATCATTATACATAACACGATCGTAAATAGTCAATATTATAAAATAAGCTACTCGTCCAGACAACATATTATTCGTTCTTTTCAAAATTAAATCTCAGAACCAATCTACTCTTGTAAAAGTCATGGTAAGACAATTTGAGTTATGTGGTACACAGATTTAGGGCCTTGTCAAACTATTGAAATTGAACCATAATTGAACAGATTTGCATTACATTTTTAATAAAAATAATCTTGTACTCGTAGATCCTAATTTAATTAAAAATACAAATGTAGACAATTATTCTAAAAATTATTCTCGTTCCACACGTTTCAGACTATAATTTAATCTCACGAGAATAAGCACGTTAGTTAGGTCACTTTAGTATGTTAGTGTCGTGTTGTTTTTTTTAAATACGAAAACGATTAATTATTGCATTTGTAAAACTACTTCAAACCTAGGCCTTTACGTTCTACGTAGTTTAACCGTAAATATAATTTCTTTTCTTTTATTCTTTTTGTTGTTATTCTTTTGTAAAATAATGAGAATTTTGAGATTCTAACGCTCTCAAAGTACCATCCACATGCTTGTTTCAAAAGATCGTATACATTTTTTTTTTAGAACTCAGTTACCATAATAACAAGAAAATACGAAATCATTATAAAAGTAAAGCAAGTTTTCTATATCCACCTGGAAATCGTCAAGTTTTTTTTCTTTGATTACCTACTAACATTATGCCCATTTACGCCGATTATATTTAATTGGATATCATTGAATAATAACAGATAAAATTGTTAGTTATATGAATTGTAATTATTATATTATTATATGTTTTAATGTTTCATGACATTATTCACTAACGGTTTTTCAAATTATAATATTATCATTTTTATACGAATTTTATTTATTTTTTAAATCTCAATCTACTTTCAAGAACTTTGACATATTTGCTAAACATCATTTTAAATTCTGAGAGGGGCGATGGATGTATTGACTTTACAATGATTGTTTTCTTGTTGTAACTCGAAAAAGAATAACCATAGAAACATAGTTAATATAGTTATTTGACATTTTTGATTTTTTTATATAAATATCAATAGTAAAATGTTCACTTGGTTAAAAAATAATTAAAAGGTGTATCATACATTTTTATTGTAGCATTTTAAAAATATTAAAGATATATTTTTTATAAGTATTTGAATTTCAAATTTTTACAAAATTCGTCAAAACGACAAAAATTTGAAATTATTACAAAATGTATAACATTTTCAATTTTATAGCTAAAAATTGAACTTTAATAAAAGGTTCCTCATAAATAGTTCATACTGGAATAAAAAAAAATAAATATTATTATTAAAATTAATGCAATGTTTTTGGCACGAATTAAATAAACCTATCATAATACTAATATTAAAATAAACTACTAATCACAATATAAATACCTATATATACTTAATAAATAATATCCTAGAATGACTTTTATGATAAAACATTATACTTAGTAATATTAATTGATGGGGTATCTCTGCTAAGAATCGTTTTTTGTATTCAATGATATATTATTGAATTCAAATTTAATACATAACCAATTACAGTAGTGTCTACTCGACACCTACTATATAGCAAAGCATACCCATTTCCCTACCTTTTTTATATAATTGTTTACTTTATCAAATGTTATAATTTTAAAAGTTTTGTAACTTAAAAAAACTATAAATGTTTTACGTTATAATAATAATCATATGAATGTAGTCACATTGTGAAAACTTATACATTTAAGATTGTTAGAAAATTTGGTCTATTATTTAACAATGAATATCATTTTTTTGTAGACATTTTGATATATTTGGTATTATAAAAAAATCGTAAATAGGAAATTTCTAGTAATTTTTTTTAATAATTAGGGAAGAAAACAAAAATCTGAGGAAAAATGGAAATATATTTACGCAACATCAGTTTTAAACTAAAATAATAGTTGTAATTCAGAGAGGAATAAATCACATTTTTACAAGTTTTTATATTAGAATATTTTAGAATTTTTAAAATATTTACACTTATTTTAAGCTTTTTATACCACAATCTTATTCACACCATTCTTTATTTTACAATACGATTCGATATTGACTTATATAAATCTGAGTGTAGACATATTAATCCAAATAAAAATTAATCATATAATAATAATACTAACGAAATATCTTTAAAAATCAGCTTACATGCTATATTTTGCTCAGGATCAATTTTTTGTATGAATGTATTATATATATTGAATTTATATTTAACACGTTTAATTTTTTTATATTTTAGAAAACTTTAGTTAACACATTATATACCTTTTATATTTGAATTCGTTTACTCCAAACATAAACTTATTCGAGGAGTATCAAATATCTTTATTAAGTACATTATGTTATTTTAAAATATTATGTATTAAAATAAATACATCTAATTAAATCAAAAAAAAAACACCTACTCAATGACGAGATATACTTGAAACCATTATACAGCAGATGTAATGTATTTCAATCAATGAAGATTTCAAACAGCGTGCTAAAACTATAATAATTTATATCAGGTATTGAATTTTTGAATGTGATTTATTAGGTAGAAATAATACGATTCCAAATAATTGATTTTTTCGAAAAAGTGACAAAATATAAAAATTGGATTTACAAAACATCATACATAAAAAAATGGTTAGCTTTATATCAACCGAACAATTTTTCTGTATTTTTAAGTCTATTAATCAATTCTAAACTGACACTCTGAACGAAAAATGATACTGTTAAAGCTTATCGCCATAAATCTCGGATAACTGCCTTTGAGGACTAACTCGTAGGTACCTAGTATAATATAGGCTGGAAACAGTGAAACAATTTATTCAGTTTGTTTCAAAAATTTGTAACATTTATAATAATTGATAAAAAAATAACATAAATAAAGCAAGATAAAAAGTAATAATTGAAGATTTTATTTTTTATTTTTATTAAATTACGACAAGGCAAACGAAATTAAATGAAATTACCGTAATGCAGTATCCAGCTAATACCTTGTTGATATACTTTCTCGTCTTTATTTAACTGTGGGTATATATAGTGTACGTGTTACGATTTATAGGGATCAGGATTTTTATCAGATATATGAAACCTCCAAAGCCAGAGAGGTTGTTTGTAAGAGTCATCTGCTGATTGCTAGATATGTTAAAATCAACTGTTACTGGTTTTTGAAGGAGTGTTATTGAAGAATGACTTAAAGACATTTTGTAATTCTATTTTGCATGCTAAAATAAAATACAATATAGCTTGATATATAAATTAAAAACCAAATTTTAAATAATGAAAAATAATAGAATACATCATCTTGGACATGATGTATTTTTTAAAATTATAAAACACGGAAACATTAATTAATTTAATTTTTAAATAACCTTAATACATAAGTTAGGAGTCGAAAAGAATATTTGAATGCATTTAACTTTAAAATCTAGTTATTTAAGTGTATTTATTATTAATGTTATACATTTGTGTAATATTCAGGTTTCTATATTATTATGTTTTAATGAAAATTAGAATTTAAATTAAACTATTTTGTCATAAACATGAAAATTTTAAAAATAAAAAAGATGGCTGTAGAAGACAATGTGAAATCATTTAATAACAGAAAAGAAATCCATTTAGGTTTTTATAATATAAAAAAAATACATACACAATTTCTTTAAGTGTTACTCGTACAAATAATAAAAAAAAAAAAAATTGGATGATTTATTTTGTATTTTCTTTCAAAGGATGATGCTATTATAAAAAATAAATTCTTCCAAGAGGTATTATAGTACCTATTATTATTTAATTTACTTTAAAAATTTTTTTCATTTTCGATTTTTTACATTTTTTTCAAAATATATTGATTAATAAGAATTTAAATCTATATAGGTTATAAAAAGGAGCAAAATCTCGTTAAAATGGAATTTTTCGCGGAAAAAAAAATTAACTATATTTATAAATACACAATTAATATATGTACAAAAATAGGAATTTGAAAAAGACAGAAAACAAATGCTTGAATGCATTATACGAATAGTATTTGGTAGGTAACACAAAATACGAAATATTCAGTTATATCTTGTATATATAAAAATTATTTCCATTTCTTTGTTAGAAGATAAGTAAAACACGATACGTTAAATACATTAAAATTAACCATTCCACCATTTAGTGACAATAATTTAAACAATTGTTTTTAATGACATAATATAATATAATATAAAATATATACAATTACTTATAGTTTTTAACCTGTATAATTATTAATAGAGTCTTTTATCAATACTTATTTGAAATGCCATAGTTTTAGGTTTTTAAACATATTTTATCCTCGTTGTGTTCATTCCGTCCGTTAGTTACTTGTACATATGTAGTTACAATTATTGATATTAAGATAGGTTATGAAAGTAACAAATCAATAGGATTGTTATTTATTATTTATTTAAAAAAAAAGTTATTACTTTGATTTGTAATAATACTGTAAAATAATTAAATACATAATATGCTAAAAAAGAAATTATTACTTCTTCAAAAAAAAAAGAAGAAAAAATTAATGGTTTTATTAAAAAAAATTCATACAAACCAGTATTGAAAAATAGGTATTAAAACATGAGTTTTTAATATGGATTTTTACTATATAGCCAATATTATATTAAATATTAAGTTAAAATATAAATACATATTAAGATATTAAATTTATTAAAGTTTTTTTACATACGCATATTCAAGTCACCAAATTATTTATAAATTGTACGTATATGGTAATATAGTTTATTAAATACCTACTGAATAGATACGTTTAGAAACTGAAAATTTAACACGCTTGCAGAGTGGGCTTTCCTAGCTGTTTTTTCTAAGTTTGATATTATATTGAATAAACTTAGATGAATTTTATTTTAATTTTAATTTTTAGATTCCGAGCGGAGTGATGAATGGATTTGTTTTATAATGTTGTAAGTGCTTGATTTTATTGTATACGAGTATGTTATCAGTTTACTGTTCCACAGTTAAAATTGATTCATCCTTAAACATTGAGGGTGTTTTCCAGTAAAAATCGGATCTAATCAGTACTTAGGGATTAAGGTTTTCTTTTTATATTATAGAATTTAGTATTACGATATTATAAAAACATTTGTCATGAGGTGTTTTTTTATAGGGGTTGCCAATTTCTTGTCAATACAGTGAAGCAGATAAAAATAATAAATACTATATTGGTTTTACTTATTATAATTAGACTTGCAGATTTTAAAAATTACAAATCAAAAATGAATTAATTACTATAAAAATTGAATTGTTGTTATTCTTTAGATTAATAAATATTCTAAAATAAATTTATTTTTAATTTTCATTATACATATTTGTATTATTAGTGTAGCGTAGAATGTATCAGTGATACAGCATATAAAAATAAACTACTTATAGTAATATAAATGAAATATAATATATCTTTGGAAATTTAGGTTGACAAATTGTCTCCGCTTATAATCGTTTTTTGTATGCTATAGTTAATTATTAAATTTATGTTTTAAACATACAATACAATTACTTCTTCAATGAATTAGTACACTCAATATCTATTTTAAAAAAGAGCGACTTCTTTGGTTATTAATTAAATTATTATTTAAATTTAATATATATTGTATGTATATACTTATTATAAAAGATTCATTTTTTACAGAAGTCAAGTTTTAATTTATTAATAGGTAATATAAATTCAAGCGTGTCTAGCAGTTAATATTGTTTTTTTTGATAGTTGAATAATTTTGTTGATTTTAGTCATATTGAGTTACAGGAGATTATAGTTTTACTACAATAAATATAATATCTCATGTATTAGTGCGCTATAAATAATATATAATATAATATTTAATATTATATTATAATTTATTTCATTTTTGAGTGAACTATTTTTTATGACTTGATTTATATTATGTAGTATGTACCTATTATAAGTGTAGAATTGTTAAATTTTATAACTTAAGCGGTACAGTAAGTGTTTTATTAAGCTATTTTTATTTTACAAAAAGTACATATAATAATAAATTGGTATAGTTGTTACCTATTTATGTGTGGAAAAAAATCAACGTATTTAATCAATTGAAAAATCACTAGAATAGATCTTATTGTAGTTCGATAGATTATACATGGGTTCGGTAATGCTATAAATTATAAATTTATTCGAGAATTAAATGGTGGTTTTATTTGTGTGTTACAACATTTAGAAATTTGTCTCACTTTTTAGATACGAGAATACATTTAAAAAGTTTTTAAAGTTTATTACAAAAACTGTGATTTATTCATTAGTAAAATGTTATAAGCTCTACCCAATGTCGTTATTCAAATACTTTGATTCATAACTAGCTCTGGAATAATATTAATTATAACAACTAACTATACACGAAAAGTTTTTCTGCATACGATTAGTTTTAAATTTATTTAAAGTATAACTATTATGTGAGGGGAGGGACCTAACCTTTTTTTGATATGTATATGTATATTATGAAATTGAGAACAGAGGATGGTATTCTGACATTAGTCACTTCCCCCACAGTACCCATTATTTATTTATAAACTTTACATTTAACATTATTATTTAATAATTAAACATATAATATAGTTACCTTAGGTCCACAATAGACGCGTCTTAACTACATGTGATTAGGCATATTCGTTTTCCACTTTTTTTCTTCTCGTTGTATCTTAAGCATATTTCGCATGTTTCATCTTTTCTTTGCATTTTATATATTACGATATTTGATGAAAAATCTTCTTCTTTTTATGTTTATACTCGTTTTTTCTGTGGTTCCTTGGCATTGAAAATGAATATCGTGTGGTGGTCGTGGTTTTGATCGTGTTTGTAGTATTAAAGGTTTTCTTACCTGTGGAGTTATTCCATGTTGTACCCATTACTCATTATTGTCTGTATTAATTGGAAATTAATTTGGACATGTCTCTAGTTATCTGTACTACTATGAGTGAGATAAACCATCTTCTTCTTCTTTTTGTTCCAACGTTCTTGATATTTGATGATTATTTTTTTCACGTCTTCTTTTTAATCTATATTTTTATTAATTCCTCTTTTATAGAACCATAAAATACCTTCCTTTTTCCTCCAAATCTATCCGTTGTAGCCTCATTATTACTGATACCAATTCATTTGAGAATTTCCTATTAACTGATAATATTCTAAGCGAAATTGATCTCTGGTTCTTTTCTATAATTGTATATCCTCTAAGTGACATATGATTTGCCCATATTAGGTCAATGTACACTAAAAAAGATTTGGTGACTGTTACCAGTAGCACACTACGTCTTGGTCTAGATGTTACCATATTAGGAATTAGTCTGGATAATGATTTAATAAGTTTGTAGGCATTTGTTTCCGTTAAGGCTACCTGTTCTTCGAATTTTAGTTTCTAATCAATCTGTAATTTGAAATATCTGGGCTTTAGGACAATTCAATCTACGACACTGTTTATATTTATTGTTACATGATCGTTTCATTTTCTAGTAATGGACATTACTCCCATCTTACGAGCTTCTAGTTCAATCCGCTTTCTGGAGTAATGGTTGTATTCTGTTGTATGACTCTTCTAGTATTTTCTTTACTTCATGGGTAGTTAATGCTTAATTGAGAAAACCCATAAATCTGTCAATGCGTATAATTTCTCCACTATTAGCACGTTTTTTGTAAGAGTTAGAAGTTCCGTAGAATGACATTATTGGTTTTAAATTATAATTTTGCACCATCTAACCTAATATTACTATTTTCCTCCTCCTAAAGTATCGAATATCCAACAAGCAATTGTTTTCTTTATTTTACAGCTCTCAGTTTGTCATTTCAATCAGGACTTGTTAGGTGATTGTGACATAGAATGTACTTTTCCAGTTTCTCTAGGTATTCTTTATACGTTTACGTCATCGAAATCTTCGCCAGCTATGTTTACTTTCACCATCGCCACTTTTCTGTTTTTATCCCTGTTCCAAGTGTCTATTGTATTTTTATATTGTTAAAAGACCAGTTGGAGTTCATTATTGACTCACCTCCTATTAATTTTTGAAGAGCTATGTTTCATTTTTAGTGGTTTAAATTAAACTTTTATGAATCTTTTAATAGGGGGTTTGCTAGTAGCAGTCATGTAGCCACTAACTTGACGTTATTGGACTTTCTTTTCATTCTTCTAATTTTACTTGTACTATTGGGCCTCTTAAGCTTTTGTTCAATGATGGGTACTCTTTTTTTGACTATCTCAGTCGTAATTTATAGATTCCCATTTTCTATTATTTTTTTTAACTGTCCATTTCTTGCATAATTTTTTATGTCTGGCGCATTCTTACTTTTTAACTGTTGATGATTATACTTGCTGAACTAATAATTGTTAAAATGTATATTCGTAAGTAAATAGTTTACATAATAGTTTTTTTAGCGTAAAACCATTTAATGTATTAATTACAACATATCTACTAACAAAGTTGATACCTCAACCAGACCTAATTTAATTTACTAGCTAAACCCTATGATAGTATGCTGAAATTTTTCTAATATAACAATGTATTTATAGTTTCAATGAACAAAAAAAAAACTAAAAGACAATTTTAAAATCCTTTAAGTACCTATGCATACTATATGCAAGATATGTGCTATATTATAATTAATTTATTGAAATCCAAAATTAATACTTAATAGTATTACATTATAGTATTAACTTATAGTACCTACAAAGGTGGAAATCCATAGACCCCAATACCAAAGAATAAAGCCAAATTTCATAATAAAACCAATATGATAAAGGGCTGAAATTATAATAGAATAATAAACATATAAAATTA
This sequence comes from Pentalonia nigronervosa, assembly GCA_014851325.1. Lineage (NCBI taxonomy): Eukaryota > Metazoa > Arthropoda > Insecta > Hemiptera > Aphididae > Pentalonia > Pentalonia nigronervosa. Next base: position 128,324 of record JACXSJ010000915.1, on the reverse strand, counting down.
TAGTTTATTAATTAAATTTTATGATTACATTAAAATTAATTTTATTCTAGGAAATATTAGCTTTTAACATTACATTAATGACCAAATTGACAATCGATAAATTGATTATAATTTAAATAAATGTATTTGTTTGTACAGTTATTAGTGGTGTCGGACTGTCAGTTAACAATCATGACGATTAATAAATTGTTGATTTTATGGATTGGGAATAAAAGTGTTCCGTTAATTTAATTTTGCCAATTATGTATCACTCTACATTATATACATAAATTATTACAATTTAAAAGCCATAGTTTTAAGGAGATTCGATACTGATAGTTTTTAAGAAGTTCAATATAGGTGAAAGTGAGTGTGTGTACCGTAAGAATGTGTATGTAAATAATTATATGTACGATATTATTTCTGAAACCGAATTTAAATTATTTATAAAGTTTACTAGAAAATTACATTATTACATTTTTCAATTAATTTTAGAGTTAAATATTCTTAACATTTTAAAACTCTTATTATTTAACATTTAAAATCAAATTTTCAATCGTTTTAGCGTTCTAATTCAAAAAGTAGAAAATCTGTTTTCTATTAAGCTTTATGACACGTTTAAATATATTTTCAGATATTTAATCTAAACACTATGATAGTTAAATATAGTCTAAAACAGGTATATTTTGGAAGAAAACACAGTCTAGATTGAGTCCTTTTAAAATCAAAAATTTATATTGTATTATAGGACCGTAGAGGCAGTTTGAGTGTGGAGACTGATAGATCATCGAAATTTTTCGCCAGTCGACTAACACTTGCCAGTGTTACTAGATCTGACTCTGGAAAATACACTTGCAAGTCTGGAAATATGAATTCTACTACTTTTACACTACATGTTATATCATCAGGTAAACATAATAATAATAATTGTTTCATTAACGTCAAAAGGCAATTTTACATATTAGAACAGATATGGTAAAAAAGTATTCAATATGTGAGTACTTATAACACAATAACAGTAGACAAAATAATTAAAAAAAAAAATAATTTGGAAACTAATCAGACTGAACAATTAATATGAATTAAATTTTTTTTTTAAATTTTATTGTATAAAAATGTTTAAAAATTGTAATCTAAATAGGTATTACTGTTAATCTTTTTAAAACCTAACTTTTGTAATACAGACCTTATTTTAGAATTAACACAGCCATTACATCGTTAGTAAAATCTTACATTTTATGAATTTAATCATTTAATATTACTATAATATTTATATTATAATGTTATAATATATTTTATATAATATTATATGAATATTATGTAAGTAAGTCACAATATGTGCATAGTGCATTAGTTGTGTCTAATTACCATCGTTTCGCATATCAATTGTATAATTTCGTATCAATTAGCTTAAAGTTGCACGTATAGAATTTCAGTGGTTGAGTGATGTTAACCAAAATGTATTAGATGTTGAGTTGATACATGTATACTAAATATATATTAGTTATTATAATATATACGAATAAGTATAATTCCGGTTCTATTGTTATAGTCATGTCAAAATTGCATATGTCGTGATTTAAGGTTTAATATTCATACCCGAATAATGTAGGTGTCAATTCATCAGTACTATAACGTCAACTGTAATTTTAAACGTTGATTTGCCATTCACACGATTAATAACAATGACTAGAAGTATAGGAACCTGTTTAAATTACAATTGTTCACCATACAATATAATGTAAATTTCGATGAAGTGGGAAATATAAATGATAGAACGATAAAAAATAATATCACAGTAGGAAGTGAACAATTTCTGATATTCCACACATTTCAATAAACATGCATAATATTAACATTATGCATATTGAATACGATGCTTAATTGTTTTATTACCCATCTGTTCAGTGTTTATATATTTTAAGTATTAACTATTTAGAATTAATTGTTTTTCAACTATTAGAATTGTATATTTAGTATTTAATTAAAAGACAATCAATCACCCAAAGATATAAAGAAATAAATAGTTTTAAGTAATGCAGTTGATTTTCTTTTTATCAATCAACATTAAAAAAAAAAATCATTAAATAATATCACCATGACTCATTTAAACATTGGTTATACAATAAAAACAAATACTTATTTAAATAATAAAATAATTTATACATTTATATTTATGAACATTTTTTGTTTCAGCAAATGGTTTAGCTTTGCAAGATGGTTTGACATCAAAATGTACACGTAATTATCAACCCGATTATGTTATATCAATGATCATATTTAATTTCATTGCATGCTCAATATTTGTATTTAAATTGCTTCAACGATAAACATAATATTTGTAATATACATTTTACACGTTTTTGTAATTATTTTTACATTAGTTTTCAATAAGTACCATTATTTTAATATGATTTTTATTTTATATTGTTTTGGGATTATAAACAAACAAATAAAAATATCAATAAATAATGTACATGTGTACCTATCAAATAAATGTACGTTGTGTAATAATGTGTTTGTTTTGTTATTTATATTTATTACGACTTCGTATTTGACATTTTTCATTTTACTCTTTATATTCTCAAAATACAAAAAAAACATTCAAAATTAATTTTTAAGTATTTATAGTTTAGTTATTAATGTAGATAAGCATGTATTCAATAACTAATTGTTCCTAATAAAATAGGTGCCTATTAGAATATTAAGTTTTTTATAGTATAAATAATTTATTTCAGTTAATTAAACTAAGTAAACGTAATTTGTTTTTTTACAAATTCAAATATAGTTAAAAAATTAATTCATCACTTTAATACTGAAATGCTTGACATTTTGAGTTACTCGAATTTTAAAATTAATTTGTTTTTAACGAATACTATAGATAATAACAAATTTAAAATTATGACATTTTTTCTAATATTATCATTGGTATTAATATTTAAATTTATGTAAATAATTTATTTTAAAATGTAAACATTTGATATTTTATACTTTTATTATAGTGTTTACTATTTACCTAACCTAACCTAACCAAACTATTAAAAGAATAGTTGTAGTGAAGTGTTGCATACATTGGGTTGAAACGTTCTGACTGATGCTGGAAGATCAATAAATACTTATTTAGTTTTAATTATTGTTACTACAGATTTAAATATTTTAAAAATAACGAATAAAATAGTTTATTTATCACCAAGCAATTGAATTATTGTTATTATCTAGATTTAATAGAAAAACAGGAATATGTACACAAATCCAGTTTAAACAAAGTTAGTTTTTTTTTTTGTAATTATTCATAAATATGAATAATCATGGGGTCTTAAAATTATCATAAAATATATTTATATAAAAATATTCAAACGTGATATTTTTTTAAAAATTATTTTATTTTTTATGCTATACTAGACATTTAAAATTGTCGACTTTATAAAAATTTCTTGTCTATTTATTTATGGTAAAATGATTGTTTTTTAAATCAAAAATCTTAACAATTTAATACAAGATTTTTCATAACTGAGTCTTACAGTTTTCTACAAATATCAAACTATAACCTTACTTATAAAGGTAGAGCTCATAATTCTCTAAATATTAAATATAACCTAAGTCTGAAAACACAAGTATAAATATATTTCAATTCTAGTTGATTCATCATATGCATTTTTTACCATAATTTTATGGTACACATTCCATAAACGTCTTCAAAATAATATAGTTTCTTTTAGGCCTACAATATACATATATAATTTATCTTGAAATTTCCATCTCAGAAATACTCCAAGAAGGTCAAATGCTAATAGAAAAATAATTCAAAACAAATAAATCGTTGTAATGTTTTGTCTAGTTTTTCACTAACCATAACTACTATTTTTATGTCATCCTTCACTATTCTTAAATTATTTAATTTTCCATTGGTTTTTACTAAATGTCTATCTATGAAATCTATATTTTTTTTACTCGTGCTGTAGTAAAAAAATTTTAAAATGTATTCTTTTTTGAGTATTGATACAACTAAACAATTAATAGTAATTATTTAGTACTGATTTAAAAAAGGCTTTTTTATTTCAATTTAACCACGTATACCTAATATATTTATTAAGATATCAAAAATAATTAATAAGCGTAAAAAAAGTCAGTTTAGTAATAGGATAAAATCGTGCTTTATATTTTTTGTTATGTTAAAAACAAGCTTTATTTATTTTCCACGTGTGTCAAGATAATAAAAATATTAAAGCAGCAATTTATAAATTTATACTGAATTTAGATGCTGAATATTTATTATTTTAAGTATAATATAGATGATTTTTAATAAATTTATGGCTATTTTGACAAAAATTTAATACGGCAAATTCATTCAATGATTAAAATTTTAACTTATTTCAATTATTTAAATAGCTCAAAATTTTATAATTCTCATTCCACTATTGAAAAGAAAATCTATAAAAAACTCAGAAAATTAAAATATTCAAACAAAGGATTAATTTCAACGAGAATTATATTAAAAATGCAACTGGTGGAACAAGAAAAAATTTCACTCTAAGTTTAGGTATACAAACTAATTTTTTTTTTTTGTTCTCAACAAGGTTTTTCTTGTATGTATTAGTAAATTATAGTTATTACTGATTTCGAGTTTCTTTTTCCACATATATTAATCTGAAATATTTTATAAACAACTTAGATGTATAATGTACAAGTTAGTATATTTATATTTATGTGTTTAATATTATAAAGGTATTATATAAATTTTACAACATTTTTATGCTATAAGATTATTTATTTCTGCCACTATACTCAAAAGGCTTGGTAACTATTGTGTTATATATGTTAGATTAGTCTTTTGTGTTTTTGAATACATTTCTCAGAGTTTTGGCTATAAAATATTTTATGGGTGGATTGTATTCGTGGTTTGTGATGCTAATATTTGCATATTACGTGAATAATGTCCATTTCGTGTACCACAAAATAGACTCTATGCTGTTTACTGAGGTATTATAAAGAATACAACAAAAACTAAAACTATCAAACAAAAAGACAAGACATCTCTATGCGTTTGCATTAAATTTGTTGAAAACACCATAGGCTATTACTGATAATCATTTAAAAAAATATATCTGGCTTTCATTCTCACCACTATAACTTCCCCTACTCACACTCACCCAAACCACAGTCGTTATTTCCTGTCAAGCGAATAAAAAAAATAAATAATGATGTGTACTTTTTGTCGACTGTCGTGATCTTTCGTGGTTGCCTCAGGGCTAAAGCCAACATTTATTAATGCTAGTTTGAAAGATAGGGTGTGGGTCAGGATTTACATTACAAATCGAGCCATTTGACTGGGCAATTAGTCGACGAAAATGACATTAAGGACGTGAAGTGAAAAATCCACCGCAAGATTAATCGCCATCAAGGTTTGGAAAGCTAATATTTTTTTTTATCTTCTTCTTTCCGTCATTTTTTTTTTTCATTTGTGGATCTTGTATTCTCATGCTGCGAATTTGATAAAAAATTAAAATAAAACAGAGATAATATTTTTGTTCAACTAGTTAAGATATCATTTTCTGTCATAATAATTTATTGTTAAGTATAGTTAACACGGTAATAGTTCATTGCATATGACTTGATTTTGTTTTTAATATTATTTATTATAAGTGTTGTCTAATAACTCAGATAATTTAAAACTTTTTAAAAATAATTAAACTAACTACTGAAAATTAATAATTTTTTATATGACTGAGACAGTTTGATTTTTGACTATTATATAATCAATTTTAGATATTTTCGTATTGATATAATTTTATACATACTGTGGAGTATTCGAAATATTTGTATTTCGATTTTCATATATTCCGCAATAAAAAATATCATATGTATGAAATAAACGGAGTGTAAAATTATAGTAAAATGTGGTTTGTGAGACCGAGAGTTTATGAAAAACAGGACGTATTTTATTGTTGTAATTTTCAATTGTTCCATACAATTACAGCTATTCATATTCCATTTCAACAGTAAGAATTAGGTTAAATAATTTGTTTATTACACGTTTAATCAAAAGTAAGTTTTGCATATTTTACTGATATACACAATTAATTTTAAATAATATAAAATACTTTTTACAACTTTAATTTTTTACTGTAATCTTACTTTACTTAGTTAGTATGTGGCATTTTTTTCATATGCATAGAAGTATTGACCTATTTCTAAATAAATGAACTATATGTACTACATTTTAAACTTCTAGTGGATATAATTTTACGAGTTTGGTCATAAATGCAAATTTGATTTTTTAATCTAGACTTTAAATTATTCTGAAAAGTTATTTATATACTGTATCTGCTACGTATTTGCGATTTTTTATAGTGGTTTAACGTATTATATTAAAAAAAAAACTAGTTTGAGTTTAAAATCAAGATGATCATTTTACTGTAATACTGAATATGTGTTATAACTTTATTAATGGAAATACAATTTATTATTGAGGTATAACAATTTTATTTATTTTTCCATCTCTTAGAATAATTAAACATTTCTTAGAAAAAAAAATTATATTTTACGATTTTATGTATAATAGTTTGACATTATTTTGATTTCAATTTCAGGTGTATAAAAATTAAATAATATATTTATCTAACGAATTTTAATGTGAATATTTTTTTTTACAAAAAATTCGTTTATTATTTGTTACTGACATACGAATGTTAAAAATAAATATCTACGGACTATAGACATTGTTTATATAATTATTTGATTAAAATTTAAAATATAATATTTGTGATGTACATAGTTATTTAAATATTTATAATATTTTGTCAACTAAATAGTTTATGTAAATAATTATTCTTGGTGAAACTAGTTATTAAGGGAATAACAACATGAATAATGATAGTTAAAGATAATGCATTAAATATTAAGTTATGTTGTAATAATAGAAAAGGGAAATTTACAGCTCTACAAATTTGTGATAATAGTTTTTTATTCATAGGCATTGTTTTATTTTTACGTGATTACACAATATGTACAATGTACATACATGCATATTTTAGTTGAATCATTAATGCCATGATAAATACTAAGATAGGTCTTACCACTTACCATTTACTTTTTATTTTTTTCTTGTCTGCATCTCTGACTATAATAATTATTGGAACATAATAATGTCTACCATTTTAAGAAATTGATGATATATATTCTTATAATACAGAGATGGGTAATAATTAAATCTATATTGCCAACACTTTTTGTGTTATGATTTTTTAAAATAAGAAAGTAACCACGGCTCGCCCTGTATTTGTATTTGTGATATATTTATTTAAATTTAAAATACTGACTGACTATATTTTATCGTTTTAATAATCATAATTTGATATATAAAAATTTCTCTATTCGCAATTTTTTAAATTTTAACAGATTCACAATTTTTGTCTAAATTAGAATTGACCAACTTTTTTCTATATTGTGCCAAAAAAAAAAAAAAAAAAAAAAATAGAATCTGCTATAAAAATTAACACTTATTATTTAAGGTCCCCCCACACATTGTAACGGTAGTAGTAAAATGCAGCATACGTTATAATATTATATTTTTTATTGTTAGAACTATGTATAAATTAATTTGGAAAATAATTTTTAGTTTTAATTTTAATAAATATAAATATATTTCATACTTGAGAAGATGTGTTTCAAAATACTTGAGAAAATTTCATATTTCAACTAAAATTGATAATAGTATATATGAATGAATTAAATTACGTAATTTTTTGCATGACTTACAAAGAAGTATAATTAATAAATAAACTATTGTTTATCAGTGTTAATAAATTATAGTAGATATCTACATGATTCTTTTATTTTAGATACAAGAATGAAATATATACATATTATAGTAATAGTTGAAATAACAAACAAGAACAACCCAACCTAACCTAACCTAACCTAACCTAACCTATACGTCACGGAAGTATAAAATAATTTGTTACGTTATTTTGTTAAAGGGTATGTTCTGTATATAAAAGCTTATTGTATAAATCCTGCTACCTAATGTGTAACTTTTCCAATGGTCTCGATTGGTATCATTCGAGTTGTTGCTCCGCAAGGATCCTAAAAACCCATTGCATTTATTAATTAATGTAAACTTTCATTTATTTTTGAAATTATAACTTAGATTTCCAACTGAATTCTTAAGAATATTGAAAGAGTAAGCATATTATATTTTAATATATTTGTGTTATAACGGTTGTACTTACTCGTATAAGCAGTACAGGGTGGTTGTTTTGCAAACAAGACATATTCATTTTTAAAATTGACAAAAAAAGTGATTTTTCTAGAAATATACGAGTTCAATAAATAATTTTAAATAAAAGTATGTTAAATGAATAAAAAAATACAAATATCAACATTAGTTCCGATTCTCAAATGCGTAACTAAATGTTGTGTGGTTTTTAGTAAAGCAAAACATGGTTGTTATTCTTGATACTTTTTAATAATCATAATAATTATATTCGTTTACCGGCGCGATGTATAGGCAATTTGGGTACATTAGTGAGTAGATGACACACGTGGCTCTATGGTTAAACAAAATGTAATGTGAGAATATTGTAATATTACCATTACTGTGATTGCAATAACGTAAATTAGACATGTGCAACTGCCATGCAGTATTCGAACGACGGTAAATCCATGTATCTGAAATAGGGTGACAACGGATCGACGGTATTAGTTATACTTCAGTTAAGTTAAGTTTTCATAACGAATCTCACTACTAAGTTGTAGATTCAGTTGTTAGTTGTTCTACAACACAAAACAACGTTTCGGTGCCGAACAAAACACTTAATAATTAATTATTTAATTTTAAATTATTATAATATTTTGTTGAATATTTTTTTATATTTATTTATGATTAGCAAAATGTTTTGTACGAATAAATTAACAACAATTATTCTCAAAAATAGGGTTTTTAATTATTTTATTAATATTAACACTCTTTTAAATATAAAATTTATAATACATTTTATAAAATTGATATGATAATACCAAAAACTAATTTGTGTTATTACATAGTATAATATAGTTAAAGACTTGTGCCATTTGTCAAAATTCATTATTCCTAACAATTGGACTTCGTAAAAAATAAATATATACATTTTTATAAATGTATATAAATTACGAAAAAAACAAGAGAAATTGCTCTGCCATAAAGTAATTTTAAAGCGTACTCGGTCATTGAATATAGGTAATTTTAATGGATGTGTTAAATTTTAGTTCAATAATAAATCATTGTATATGATGAAAAACAAATTTAAGCTGAGACGCTTTGTTAGCTTAAATTTTTATGGATATTTTATATAACTATTAGTTGCTTATTTTTTTTTTTTTGATAAGTACTACGTTATGTTGAATTAATTTTTGTAAAAAACAGCATTTAATAATATAATATTGAATAATCTAGTGTATACTTTTAACTTATAAAATAACATAGACGTGCCTTATACAAGTTTGAGTTAGATCATAGTATAAATCTAAATATTTTGAAAATTTCATTTCAAATACAAAAAAATAAAAGTTAAAAGATTCAATTATAAAAAAAATAATTTAAACTCTTAGAGGAAATGGCATTAATGTTCATTTAAATATTCAATTTTGTTAATATTTAAACTTTAAATATCAACAAAAAAAAAATATTATTTAACTATTTTTGACATTTTTGGAATGCTGTAGAAAAAAAATTATGAAAAAGCTTACATTATATTGTCATGTTTAGTTATTAGGATTTAAAATGTTATGAACTTTTAACCTCTAAATAATTTTACAATTTTTGTGCTTTTGACGAATTTTATCAACCTTTGAATTTCAAACATTTATATGAAAAATGACGACTCTATTTTTTCTGGAATTTTAATTTCTGTGCATGCAACCTATACTAAATTTGATAATATATTATTAAACTTTTAAACCAGTCACACATATTTTATCAGCATATAGAGAAAATAAGATGGGCTTGTAGGTAACGTTCTAATGTACAGTGGGACGTGTCGAGAAGATCACTACTCACTATAATGGATGTGTTAAATTTAAATTCAATGCTATAATATCATTGAATATGAAAAATGGTTCTAAGCGAAATAGTCTGTTATTCTATATTATTAAGTATCTAAGTATATTTTATATAATTAATACCTTTACTATTAAAGTGTTTTTTTTTTACTATTAATTATACAGTATATTTTTTAGATTAATTGGTTACAGTATGAACTCCTTAAACCTTGTTTTAAATGCTCAGTCCTTAGCTATAAAAATTAAAAATGTTATATTTTTTTAACTACAAAATAATTTGATAAAAAAATCACTATAATAACAACTTAAAAGGAACCTTGTATTAAATTTTCAAGCCCTTCGAAATAGCGAAATTTTCTTCTCGATATTTATAGATAAAAATTGTTTTTTTAGACATTTATAAATAGCTTAAAAAATTTAAAATTTATTTTAAAATGTTTACAATTTTTATAAATTTTTAATTTAAAATAATTTGTAAATTTTTATGAGTTGCATGAATTTCGTCAAAATTCTATCTTTAGATGTTCGTATAAAATTATTGTAGATTTACGTTTTTTTATTTACACTGTTAATCTTATGAGTAACCTTTGTACTAAATTTTTGAACTAAATTGAAAAAAACAAATCTTAATAACATAAAACAAAGCTTACGAACTCAAATGTCTATGAATATTCTAAAAATATATAAAATTCATTGAAAATTTATAATTAGAAAATGGTTATATTTATTATTTGGGAAACATATTTTTGGGGAAAGTCAAAGCATAATTGATTATGTCAAAAACTGGTGTTGCGTATATTAATCCGTTTTCCTCTTTTTATTTTTAGTTTTTCTTAGAATTTTCTACTTTTAAATTTTGGTTAGCGAACTAAATTTAATTTTTTATAAAAAACCACTCTAAATATTGAAAGTTTAAACCTTTTCCTGATCTAAAGAGTGTCCAAACATAAAATATAAACTGGTATAACGACAAGTAATTCCATTATTATAGTTTTTCCCGATAAATGAAGTAAGTGAAAGTATATAAAATATTAAACAGTTATCAAGTCTATAGATTATTAAAATTTTCAAATATTAACTTCCACATCCACTCCTTTAACTTCATTTAGAACTAAATAAAAAATTATTCATATTAATTATTTTAAATCCATTCAATTTAAATAACAAGATTTAAAAATTACACTTTCGAACCAAATGAAAATTGTTCACCGTATTTTATTTATTGAGTACAACTATTGTTCTTTACTTCATATACTATCAATGTGATCTGGAAATATAATGGAACTTATGGCAATTTCTGCCAAAATTGTTATAAAAAGATCAATAAAAAAAAAAAAACCTAGTGAATATATCAACACCAAAATATACTGAAAGGTCGATGCAGAAATGTATATCAAGTAGTAATAACGCAGCGTTAAATGTTTTTCAGTTAACGATTCTGATACGTTATTTTTACCATCACAAATTTTTCCATTTCCTGTTTTTTGACTTTGTATTTGCAAGTTCAGTTGTTGTTTATATAATTATTTATTATATTTGTATAAACACCTTTAAACTTTTTACCTACGCCTGCAAGCTGATTAGCAAGCCACACATCAATTGAAAAAATATGTATTTAAAATTGAGTTAATATATGTTAATCTAGGTATTAAAGATTAACATTATGTAGCTTATTGGCCTAACAAAATCATAATTTTTGGTCTTGTTAGATAATGAATCCTTTATTATAAATTATCTTATACATTTTTTAAGTAATGCATAAATAAAATTAAAGTCGATTTAATATAAACAATTGTAGATGTACATTTTCGTTTTGTTAAAAACGTTCTATCATAATCCTTGTTTTCTGCGTCGTAAGGTTTTGCTTTAGGAAGGGCATATCATTTGCTCAAATTGTTGTCAACTTTTCATTCAGCGTAATAAACGTCAAGAAAACACATAGGACGAGCATTTCTTGAGTAAATATGATTCAAAACAATAAGGTAGAAAAACAGCTTAAATTGTGTGTAACATAATACAGCTCTAAAATTATATAAATAATTTATATTACATTAAAAATAAATTATATACATAAATGAGTTTAATTTTTGTCTCAGCAATTACATATTATTATAATGATATTTAATTAACCATGGATCGGCTTATTATTCAATTTTCTAAAAATAAAAGTTGTAATCGTTTAATTTGTATAGACACAATTTTTACCTAGATAATAATAAAATAGTACTGATAATTCTTTAAAACTATAATATATGTAAGATGAATCAAAAAATAATAATTCAATAATTACCTTTCATAATTTTATTTATAGATTATCTAATTATAATTATTCAGTAATCTAAAATATTTCTTGATTTGTTTTGTTTATATATATATATATATATATATATACATTTTTAATGCCTATGTGTAGAACGAAATCCAGATATTTAATAACACCCATGTGATGTATTATTAAGTTATAACGAAAGTCAGCTATACTCATGGTCTATTGCTTGATTTTAAAAAGTGGGTCAGTAATGTACTTAAAATAAATAATATTTTTTAAATAATAGTGCAACCATTAGAATTTTGTATATTTTGAATGTTTTTATTTTTATATCATATTATACAATTTTTTGTTATTTTAACATGTAAATTATATCATTTGACAATTATTGTTTTAGTATTAGTAATTATTTCAATGCAAAAATGTTATATAGATCTATTTAACGATCCCAATATAATATGATAAATGATTTTTGTAATTTTTTTGTGGTTTAATGATACAAATAAAATAGCAATACAGCTTTCTCTTAATACATATTATTTAAAAAAATAAATTATTATTATTATTACGTTGAAAACGCGTAACAGTTTTTTTTTTGTCATGAAAAATGTTTGCATACTCATAACACGACGGGTCCCTAGCGGCAGTTTGGCTGGTGAAAATCTAATTTTCAAATAAGAAAAAAAGACTTAACATGGTTCTGAAGAAAGAGTGAGTGCAAGGACTAGAGAGAGACACAGAGAAAAAGTAATAAAATGAGAAACTTTTCAAAAAGTAATTTCATAAAGCGACTCTAAAGAGTGGAAAAAAATAAGTTCTTCGAAGTTCTTAAATATATTTTTATTCTATTTTTCCTTCACCCGGTCTGCGGTGACAAACGTCCGGGATTTCGAAGTTCATGTGCTCTCACATATTGCATAACCCGTTTCTTCGCCGGAAAAATACCGTTTGGAACACGCCCAATCACTGGTTTCCAGGGTAAACTAGAGGTGGGTATAAAAAAAAAACAACAAAAACCTCAGATGACAAAATTTGGTTTCAACTTAAAATGAAAAAACTTACCCTTAGCACGTACTTAATCATATTCGCTGCGGGTTTAACGCAATGTGTATTTTAGTATCCTTTATTGCTGTTTGTTAACATTGCTATAATAATGATTAAGTATGTTGAAAAAAAATAATGTTTGACCCAAAGTCAATTGAATAATAATATAAAAAAAGTTTAATACACCAATGTTAAAAAAAAAAAAAAAAAAACTGTGTGTTTTATGTATGATGTTTTAATATTGATAGATACATATGATAGTTTTTATTTTGCTCTGCTGAATTATTTTATCAGATAAAGAATTGGTACTCATGAAGTAGGATATATTTCTCTAGTACATTTCAATACACGGTTTTAAATAAAATGTGTATTTTGAGATTTATGTGTTATTCAAAAATAATTAATTTAATTTAACAGATAGTTTATAAAGTGTAAATAATGAAAACCACAATATGCAATATATAATATGATATGGGTATAATTGTTTAGGGGATTTGTGTAAACAACAACTAGACATTGTAATTTGTACGTCACATGGTTATAGGTATGAATCACAAAAGCTTAACTGTACAATATGTAATTTTTTTTTAAATATGAACATATTATTTGTTTATCAAAATAAAATGATCTAACAATATGTTATATAGTTATATAATAGTGATTATTTTATCAGTTAATATTATGTTTAATACATTTAGGCAGACATAAGATCTTTATAAATAATTTTCGTACGAAATAATAAAATATAAGTTCTATTAGAAACAATAATACAGATGACATTCAGCAGCTTTTGCCAAATTAACTTTTTCTAAAAAAAATCATGTTCTTAATATCCTGTAAGGCTTCCACTGCGTAAAGTTCTTGGCATGTATACGAAAGTTTTACTATAGGTTTAAAAAAAAAAAACAAACAATTCTTAGTACTATTTGGATATTTTTGAGGAAATCCGTATTAATTTCATCGAAAACTCATATAGATCGTTATTACTTGGGTAGGATAATGCTTTAATGTTGTTCTCGAACCATATTTATACATTTTTTTTTTAAATTGAATTTTATGGTATAACCATGGTAGTGACCTATATATATATATATATATATATATATATATTTATATCATATTTTACACATTATGTATAATAAGTGGTTAAAATATGTTCAAAAAAAAAAATCTATTAATTTTATTTTGTTTTAAATTATTTATGACTGATACTGAATATTTTTAGTAATACAGTTAGGTAAATTATTAGGATATTTAAATGTTTTTAGAATTTTATATTTTACCATTAAATTATTATTTTAATAATATTGTATGAATTATAAAACATTTTTACATAATATTACATGGTTAATAAAAATGTTATTATGTGTGTTATGATATATAGAGTGTCTAGTAAGCTACTGTGTTTTTTTATAAGATTAACACAGAGAAACTTGAAAACATGATGGTGCATCATGTAAACAACAAAACTGATATGTTTTTATTTCAGTCCTACTTATATCGTACCAATAACTACATCTTGATATTTACATGGTAAGTATAAATATAATAAACGCACTTTATTTTAAAGATGAAAAAATAAATAAAATTTATTATTTAATTATTTAAAAAATATTATTTATAGTTCGCAAGAATAGAGAAATAGGAGGATTAATAATTACAGAAATAATACTATTTAGGGTATTGGAAAATTTGTATTATATATATATATATATATATATATATATATATATATATATATGTACAAGTAAAAAAATTAATTATAGTTTATATCCAGTTGAAATATTAAGCAGTGGAGAGGAGTCAAATTTGACTTTGAAATTGGTTAAGTTAGAATAATTAAAGATATTCTTGTTAAAAAGTACCTTTGTAATTTATAATTGATTGTTTTTATATACTATACATTTTGCTTGAGTCTCTTAATTTCTAAGATTAATTTAATATTAGAAAATAAATATATTTTTATTCATTCAAACTCAGTGTATGATATCTCATACAAAATAATTGGCTATTGATCTAGTGAGTATTTTGGGTAAAACATAATGCATTAAAATAGTTACAATATGACGTAAAATATTTTTTTTACCAACCATTTGACTTGATATTGTTGGGATGTAATAATAGGAAGGATACTACAGTTGCGTCTCAAAGACCCCATGATTTTTACTAGGGCAATTACTAAATTGAGAACACAAAATAAATATCATTATTTTACATTTTTCAAAAGTGAAGTGATGAAGTAATAAATTAATGAGATAATGAATATTATGTAATTTTTAAATATCAATAATTTGAGCGTGAGTTTTAAATGAGTAAAGATATTGATAAAAATGATTTGAACTTTTAAAAAAAATATTAACTATCTGTTATAATTTTTTATATTCTATTTGTATTTTAAAATTATGTGCGCTGATATTATTACAATTATTTACGTATCATGTTGATTTTTGTATCACAAAAAAACATAATATAATGTATTTAATAGTAGATTAAAATTGAGATTGTTAAGCAATATTTGTTAGCAATTATTTTATTTTCGATTTCAAATATTGGAGTACACACTATTTATCGTTAAAATTATACGATTATGAAGGTGTATACTAAATAATAATAAAAAAAAAAAAAACATGTTTGATATAAAACATAAAATGTTTGGATAACCCCCATAAAATACTTTTAAAAGATTCATGCACGTACCTATTTAGTTGCTAGATAAAATCTTATCTGAATAATACTTAAATGCAGTAATTTTTGTTAGGTTTTGTCGCACATTAAACGGACGTGTAAATATGTTGAACCCAATACCCAGTGCGAGAAGATAATGGCAAGGGTAATTTATGTGGTGAATTATCGACCCCATTTTGTCCGTTTCCTACATCCACAAATATCACGACTCCACACCGCTATTCATCTCTTTATTATTTATAGACGTGAATAAGTAATTATGATATAAATCATAAATACTGATGCCATTGCGCTTATATCACTACAACAATATTGATACAGATACTCATTACTCATATAAGTATGTATAATAGCATTTTGTATATTAAATCATATAACAATAATAATTTATTATTATTATAATTGTTGTGATTCTGTGGTCTATAATTTAACAATCAAATTAGATCAAACTAAAATCGAGTTATATGAAGAATGTTAAATTAACATAGCTGTATAGAAAGATTGAGATGAATGGCATTCAAAGTTTTCTAGTTTAAAAAATATTTTAGAAATTACAAAATTACTAAAGATCAGTTAAATATAATGTGTTCAATTTATTGTTTTATACCTATATTTAAATAAGTATTAAAAAGTATTTGTTTTAATAGACACTATAAAATACCTAAATTGAATAATTGTAATTTAAAATGTTGTGTTGAGTTTAAGGTATTATGCAGTTATCATGTAGGTAGGTACCTATGTTGATAGTACAGTATAACATACAAGAAATAACGATGAGCAGCATGCAAAATAGAAAAAAACAATAAGCACTAACTATTTCAGTTGACGATTAGGGTGAAATATAAAGATCGTATGCGTTTAGGTTTCAACAATATAGATAATGAGGCATGACAAAATTTTAAAGTTTATTGCAAAAAAATATTTTAACTTACTATAACTCACTAGAATGTAATTGAAGTAGGAAGTATTGAAAAAAAATTAGTTTTATTTTTAATGAACATACTTACAGTATACTATGTATTACGCTTAGGTATCATATATATTAATAAACTATCGGAAACAGTACGCCGTAAATAATATTTCTTAGTAGTAGATAAATACCATGTCGTATATATGGTCACCATTGAACGTGAAAGTAAAACTAAAATGACACTCATGCAATTATACGAACAATATTTAACAGTTCATAATATTTATAATAAAGACATTGTTTTATAACATATTTGATAATGTTCGTATAATTTTCAAAGGTGTGTAATTTAAAATTATTTTTACGTCAGATAATACAAAGTTATGGTTTTAAATTCTTATAATTAATTTAGTTATGCTTCTATTCCAATTCATTATTATTAGGCAAAGTTTATTTAAGTGCCAAGTAAGAATGATGAGAATTTCTATTTTTGTCCTTAACATGTCATTTATTATACCCAATTTATGACAGTACATTTGTAGAAAAAAATCACGTGAAGTTTACGGTAAAGTTAATAGGAAATAATTTAAACATACCTCATTATGTACACAATGCTCATAAATTTGTTGCAGGATATAATTCAATTAGCACAAATACTTTGCACCGTATATACAAACCCTACAATATCATAAATTATCCTCATGATTTAAGAAATGTAAAATAGGAAATGCAATAGTTATATATTAAAAAACATGAAACGGTTTTTATCACCGTAGATCATTGACTAATATAGATCTCGTTTCATTTTAGTTGTATTGAACGTTCAAATGCCCTAAATTATTCCCAATTTAAATTTAAAGAAAAATTAATATCCAGCATTTTGAATAGTAGAAATGCACAATATCAGTTCGAGTATGGTTTTTTAAACAAGAATAGTATAAATTAAAATTCCATAGTGTTGTTATTATAGTACAAATGCAGTGTTAGTCTGACATATTATTTGTGTTATTATATTTTAGTGTACCATAGCAGTACAGCACTGCAATCACTTTGTGTGCTCATGCTTTTTTTATCATATTATACTAAACTTAAAAGAATTAAACTTGTGTTTTTCAAACAAAATTTAATAACGTAAATCATCAGTATTTATTTCTCTTTTTAAAAAATATTTACCAGGTTTTAGCTTTACCTCATTTAGATTTCCTATTCATAATTGTATTAAGTGTTACTTATTATTATTGAAAATAATTTATTTTAAAGTTAAAATCATTATATAAAACTGAATATATTAATATATGAATAAGTAATATATATTATTGATTAATATTTATAATGTAAACAATTAATTTTATTTCACTAAATAAAATAAATTATTCATAAAAAAATAAGTTTTGATGTTTTCACATAAGCCAAGAATTTTCAAAAAATTAAAGAATTGTTTTTTTGTTATTAATAGCTATCGATTTTTTTTGTTAGAAGTTTGAAACGTTTAACCATTTTATATTTGTCAAGTTTCAAACATAATATTTTTATTTAACTTATCATTAACGACTAACGTTATTTACTCAATTATAAAATAAGTATACATTTTTATACACACAACAGTATATGAATAGAATATTAGATAAATATAATTAATACATTTATAGAAAATTAAAATTACATGTCGTTATTTATTTTATCACATAAAGCTAAAAATATTATAAATTGACCATATTTGCTAAAATTAATTCAGTTTTAAAAAATCAAGATTTTCTAATTCTGCAAGAGACAGAAAAATGAATTTAAATATTTATATTATTGACGTATAAAGCAATCTCTACACAACAGCTTCACATTAGCCTAAACATTATATAGGTACATTACCTCTTTATACAAGTTTCAATTTTTTTAAAAATAATAATGTAATACTTTTTTTGGAATCTTAATTGTATACTTTTGATTAGTAACTATATAATTCAATAATTTCAATGTCATCCAGATACTTACTCATCACACACTGTTTTATTATATTTCTGACTAAGTCTAAGTATTATTTTTACTTTAGCTTAAATGCTTAATTCTTTAGCTTAATGCTGCGATAGGTAGAAAAGTATCAATTATGACTTCAATGAAACGTAATATAAATTATTAATTAAAACCATTAAACGTCTTATAAAAATGACTGTAAGGAGATTCAATTTATTTTGAATTAATCTGAAATTCTTATAAAATCAATTTAATGTATTTTATTTTATCTGTACTCTAATTCTCTGGAAAAATAAATTACATAGCTTACAATAATGGAAATCTTTTAATGCTCATAATATATATATATATATATATATATATATATATATATAAATACACATTTAAACTTAATATATCATTTATTTTAAATATATTGAAATTGAAAATATATAGATGCTTAAAATTTCACGAATCTCTTAGTATATTTTATTATTTTAGATAGAATTATTCAAACATAAATGTTTTTGCTATAGTTCTCATAATGTTGAGCATATTAAGAAGTCTCACAATTTCATGAAACATAATTACAATTAAAAAGTAATAAATGTATTTAAACAATAAATTATAATATTTAATCTTTATGTCGAGTTTTAAATAACATTAATTTTAAACTCAAACGATTTACTGATGTGAATTTTTTGTTGTTTTTATGGGCAGTAAAAATGCTTAGGTTTCTAATTTTGAGTGTAGTTTTTGTTAGTATATTATATATTATTTGTACATTGAAGATCAACACTTCCAAGTACATTTCAATATAATCTAGAAAAAAAATATGTAGTAAAATATCTATTGAAATATAGACTGACAGACACAGACCGTCCCTGCTTAGAATTGTTGTTGGTATGCAATGATTCATTATTGAATTCAAATTTAACACATCTATTACACTGATCTTTTTACAAAATACACTTTATGCCTACTGTAAAGCAGCTACATGTTTTCATTTTTTTTTTTATAAATATCGCTACGTCGAAAATCTTAGAAATGTAATACGTGGTTCCCTATTAGCAGTTATTTCAGCCAGTGACAGTTCGGGTACTGAAGTGTCGAAAGTCATGTGAACGTCTGTCATTTTAATGAAGGTCGCCAACCTCGAGACGAGACCCGAAAGGGCCGGAGCGCTGTGGATTTTTATATATGTATTTACGAATAAGGAAACATAACAATTGTAATAATAATAAAACTCATGACAAGATATAATATAATACAAACAAATGAACACAACTTATACTGGACGTTATAAGCCATTTAAAAACTTCAAAGATCAATACATAGGGAAAGATTTTTTCATAAGCATTTTAAGTTCAAATTTTGATTAAATTCGTCAAATTTAAAAACTATTGATTTCCACATTTTTTTTTTTTTATTATTATTTATGTTTAACATTTTTTGGTTTACACTAATATTCAAGTCTAGTCAAGATATTGTAAACTTTGATTATTTCAATCACTTTCCTAAGCATATACAATTGTAATCAAAATTTTGTGATCGTATCATTCAATTAAATAACCTATCAATTGGAATATAATAAATAATATAATAACTACCTATGGTTAAAAAAAATAATACTATTCTCAAATAAAAATATAATACTGATTAATTTTATAATAAGTTTATGATCAAAATAGTATTTAAAATTTGAATGTAATACATACATTATATAGGTACTTCCTATTACGTTTTTAAATTTATATTTTTACTATTTGTTTATAAAAAAATTTGCTATTGATTTTCAAAATATATTTTTTTATTCATAATGATCACTCATAACAAATTTTGTTTGGAAAATGTTGGTTATGTACACGTGTTACAAAAATCGATGAATTCAATATTGGATAACGAGTGGATCGTAAAGGTCTGAAAGTTGATACAGGTTTTGGATTCAAGTATTGACGTTTGTGCGCAAGTGGTATAAGGAGCTTAAATATTTGAAAAGGATGGTATAGACATTTTCCCAGAATTTACGAATCGGACGCTTCCGGTTCGACGGACAAAACGTCCACGTTCATTTCCGGAAATCCGGCAAGATGGAGCCAGAGAACTTCCGCTTTTTTTCAAGTAAAATTTTTCTAAAAATATAGTTGGATGTGTGATAGTCATTTTTAGATTTAAATCCTATTCAATTTTTATTTTTGTATACAGATTTGTTTTTATGTATGTAAACAGTTTGTTAATATTATATTTTTATAACCCAACCTATTTATATATATAAAAAAAAAGAAAAAAAGTGATTTATTACAATAGCAATGTTTGATTTCATCATCACTTATTGTAATTTTTATAGTTTTACGTTATTCGATTACATTGTTAAAGCTTTAATCTGATGTAATAACAAAATAAAGGCAAAATTATGAGTACATTTAACTTTAAGGCTACACTACATCAATATACGTTAGCAATATGAATAAATATGTTAATTTACAATTAAATGGAATATGAATAATACTTTACTTAAGTGTTTAATAAAACTAAAACTTTGCAGTAGCATTACTATTGGCTTACGACCATTGAACTATTGTAGTTAATATTACTAGTTTGGTAGATTTTAAATGTATTATTTTATCTAAAGTTAGGTTGGTTATTTTTAATCCAAGATAATTCAAAAGTATTTATTGACAATAGCTATTCAATTTTTAATTTTAAAATCTGTAATTTATTTGAATTTTCTATTACTATTTAAATATATTTTATATAAATTTATTACATTATTTCTTAATAACAAAGTATACATTTTTTGTAAATAGAAATATAGGTAAGTATAACCTTGGATAGTTCAATATATGTCATTGTCAAAATAATCGAATAAAGCAAAATGTAATAAAGTTTACAAGTAGATTATAGAACGATGTTAAGCACTTATTTATACCTCGAGAACAAAACGTAAGAAAAAAGTAAATAATAAATCGAATTTGTGTTTAATTATGGGTTTTAAATGGAAAAACAGTTGTCCCCAGTATTGTTGTAACTCTGGTGTAGGTTACTTAATCGCGGAACATCGGTGCCGCTTAACATTTCCATAATAACCCTTTGCGTGTTTTTGGTTTCCGACACGTTGTCGTTGTCGGAGGGAACAAGTCGCACAACTGTTAGATTGAATCCGCGAAACGCCTTTGTATTAGTCGGTCGATCGAGTGCCGTTGATGATGCTATTGCTGTTTGCGTACAAAACAGCGGAAAAACATTTAGATGGTGCGCGACGGGTTGAGTTGAGTGGAATATGGGTGGTGGTAGTGGTGGTGGGACGGGACGGGGTGGGATGGTGATGGGTGGGGGGGAGGGGTAAGGGGGCTGCTAACACCCAGCAGCTGTATAGGTACTCGACAAGTCCATCAGCGGTACACTTAAGAAACAATGGGCTTTCGCATGATTCGGCACCGACCGACCGACTTCCGGCCGATTATGTCCGAATCGAAAAACACGCGGACCATGAAATCCATGGACGTGGAGGACTCGATTGCAGACCAGCGGGCGGTGTGGTGGTCATACCCCCTTCACCATCACGTGGAATACTCGCACCGCTGAAAACGCCGATAAATCTTCGACGGCGCTCAAAGGCGGCGTTGGCGGCGGTGGTGTGTGAGGGGGGCGGTTAGCGGGATGGAAGACAAAAGTGGTAGGTAACGGAACGTTGCATGTAGAAACGTACCCGCGATTAATCACCGCATTGGCCGTGGCGTGCTATCGTTTGTGTCTGCGCCGGTGGTCGATGACGTACAGTCCGGTTCATTTTTCATTCGGCGAGAATTTCGGACGACCCGTTTAGCTAAAAATATAATTGTGTAGAACGCGGTCAGGCTCAACACACTGTGCGCTTTGAGACGGTGTAGTTGGAGGGCATGATGGGAAGGCATGTGTGAGATTTACGAAACCGTAGGCGTCACGAGTCATGACCCTGTTTTACTCACCACCGTTCGGTGCACAAATTTACTGGTGGACTATATTATATACGGGCGAACAATGATGACGATGATAATAACATTACTTTTTCTCCGACAACGAGGGAATCGAAAATATGTATGTTTGTGTACGGGAAGTACTCATACACAATTGAGGGGGAGGGGTCCTAAGGAACTAGTTCCCTGAGACCACAGGCATTAGGAATCCGACCTACTATCAGTTTAAATTATATTGAGTGGTTGCTTATATTATTTTTATACAATAATCATTGATATTTGTAATAGTTTTATTATTATTATTATTGCTACACAAAAGATTTTAAATGCCTATACTGGAACTAGAAATATATGATTACTTCTTATAATAATTAGGTTATGGTCATTTTAGTAATTGTTACAATTTTTAAATTATTTTTTATAGTGGCGCCCACATATCTGCTAACGTATACTCTATTTATGTATTCGTATTTTGATTTAGTGAAATATTTTACTTTAATTTTCAATGACAGTGCAATAGTATTTTTAAATATATATCGACGAATCATATATTACATAAAGTTCAAATTTTTGATTAAAACAACTAAAGGTCTGTATATATGTTTCACTGGTGGGAGTCTGTAACCTGCAAGTATCAACCTATGTCAGGGATGGCAAATCCATGGCATGCAAGAAAAAATAATTGAAGGTACGTGAACAATTAAAATATTTATATTTTATTTTATTTTTAGTAGTAAACAACAATAATAATATTTTTTATAATTTAATGGCGTTCTTCAAAAAAAAAAAAAAAAAAAATAGAGATAATTTTTAATACGTAGCGTCAAAAAAAAAATTGTCACCCCAGACCTAGGCTTGTGCCTATGGGTTTCTAGTGGAATTAATCCATGTATTGTGACTCTAGGTATTTGACATGCATCTAAACTCTATTCTATATTTATTATTTAAATAAAGCGATCGACATTACTCCCATAAATCTGACAGACTTATGCATTTTGTCAATGAATTGGAATACACGACCAAGTAGTGCGTATATTACAGAACGATGTGCGTTTTGCAGATATCTTTGCATGCGTAATCGTATTATGCGCGTGATGCTTTTGATAGGCAAATATCCTAACGTACAGTAGATATTCTTTAGATATTCTCAGTAGTCTGTACACGGAGATAAAGTGACAGTGAAAAATGTAATAGTGATCGGAGGTGAACATTGTTCACTGAACTTCAAACGAACGCTTATAGTTTGGTTTAAACTCGTGGTCAGAGATTCGGTCGTATTTTAAAGAGAAAAGAGGTGTTAACTATATTTACTTGAATTTCAATAAACAAGCAATTTTCCAAAATCTCTTTTTAATATTTTTGTTCTTTTATTAACTATAACCTAGTAACTATCAATATTAAACTTCAACAATAATGAGTAATTACGTTTTTAATCTTTGTTTAATACATTTAGTGAAAAAAGAAGATTTTATTTCTAGTGTAAAATATATCGGCCACAAGATATAATCCGTTAACTATAAAAATAAAATTTCATTTATATGATATTATTAGGCTCCACCAAAAAAAAAAAAAGCATTTGATTTGTATAGTGATCGCATACTTATTATTGAACAATTCAAAAAAAAAAAAAAATCATTTCTGCAGAAACACTTGACAAAGTGAAATAATAATTCCAGTCCAGTGCGGGCGTGCCCTGCGATACGTATACCAGTTTCTTGATGTTTTTTATGCTCATCATCAAGACTTGTACGTTTGCATCCATGCATTATAACGCAAGTGCCCGATTCAATATACAAATATGTCACGTATATATATAATATATATAATAGTATTACTATTAATAATATTACTATATAATAGTATATACACATTTAGGCGACTCGTCCATAATCGTTTTGTAATTTTCTCCAACTGAAAGTTTTCCAAAAAGATATTGACACGGAAATCAATATTATATGCGAAAAAAGTAAAAATAAACCAAAACAAAACTAGACGCGACGACCAACACCGAGGTGAACGATTAAGTAAAAACTTTCTCCATTATTACCGAGGTCAGATAATAATAAGGAATCGATTGTAAATAAAAAAAATAAAAAATTCGCTTCTAGGGTACACGTTTTTGAACAATCCGATCATAAAACTTAGAAACTCATATTATTTTCGAATGTTCGTAATAATTCATCATAATTTCACCATAATAACTTATATCACGAAGACAATAAAAGCTGTTAACGCTTTGCCTAATAACTCATAAAATCAAATTTATGATGTTAAATTAATATTTTTATACTTTCTTTGTATTATTCTTCAAATGGTTTAAACCAATTAAAATATAATTAAATTAATATTAAAATATAATGAAGAATTTAGATACTGAGATACCGGATGTTGGTCAATCGTCTCGTCAAAGTATTAAAGTACTTTTTAATTTTATTCCAATTAGGTACATAAATTGGGATAATTAAAATAAACTATTTATATTTTGTCTACGTTTCAAAGTAGAATACTATATTTTAAAGAAAAATGCCAAGTTGTATCATTTAAAATATTCGATGTATCCTATAGATATAATTGAAACTTTTAATAGGTAGTTAAAATTTGATAAGTCAATATAAATGCATTTATAATTCAAACATAATAACAAATCTAAAATTCACATAAAAGAAAATAGATATTTTACCTGAAATATGAAAACCGACTTATTTATGACGTTTGAAAAAACTTCAAAGGTTTATTTTACGTTTAGTTTTAAAATAAAAATGAAATATTTATATTTTTAGTACACGTTTCTTATATATTTTAAACTATAGAGACACAAAAAAAAACATTTTTAGTGTTCCACAAAAATAAATTATAAACGACTTGTTTTTTAACAAGATTTGCATTCATTAATGTTCTATAAAATGATAATAGTTACATGAACGTTTTAATAATCTAACTTATAACTAAACATATTTTTAATGTATTCGTTAATCACTTTAATTGGACTGTAAAATATGTATTCTTTATTATAAATACATATAAAACTATTGCACGTAGTGCTATGTCCACACTAGTTGGAAACTACAAAAAAAAAATATGCTAAGATTATTTGGGTTAATCATTTTTTGCGATTTCCACAATAAACAAGCACTTGATGTACATTATAACAGCAATGGGATTAAGTATCATAGTATTTTATACTAACTGATAATT
Organism: Pentalonia nigronervosa; assembly: GCA_014851325.1. NCBI lineage: Eukaryota > Metazoa > Arthropoda > Insecta > Hemiptera > Aphididae > Pentalonia > Pentalonia nigronervosa. Next base: position 102,301 of record JACXSJ010000915.1, on the reverse strand, counting down.
ATAGTCAGTAAAACATTAATTAATGTATTCAACTTTTGAGATATAATATTATAATAATAGCTCAATTAATAAAAATCATTTAAAAATATCATGTTATTACTGGAAAAGTAATTACCTACCTATACCCTCAAAAAAAAAAAAAAAAAAAAATACACCAAAGATATAAAAGAAAGGGCGTTAACTCACCAGAGTGTAAAAACTGTTGTCCTGAAAAATTCATGAACCTCGACTTGGATACTATAATAGAAAATATATTACGGGATACTGGGGTATGGGACATTAAACTAATTAGGATAAGGCTCTCTAAAAAATGAAGAAAAAACTACAGGTTTTTTCACTGATATATATTACCATATGGGATGTTTTGCTTGACACGACAAGACCTTAAAAAAAAAAAAAAATTAAATTAATAAACTTTGAGAAAAAATTACATTACATTAAAGTCGATCAATTGATTAATCTATTTCAAGAACAATAAATATAATGAATTATAAAATATTTTTTTAACCTAATGTATATGATTTTTTTTAATAAGCTAATTATAGTCGTTTTAGAGGTAATCAATATAAAGTTAAATAGTGTTATTGGCAATAACGTAATAATAATATCAGTGTAATGAGTAATGACAAATTATAAAATATTACGTACTTAATGCCTCATTTTGTTATTGATATTAATAATATTAATACATTTTATATATTCGATCAGATATAAGTATAAAATATCCTTTTGAACTATTTCTATCGATAAATAATCACATAATATTCTATATATGTTTAATGCTTACCTCATAAAATTGTGTATATTGTGAAGTATATTGTGTATGTAATGTACATTGTATTGTTTTAATTGACACTTAGGCTTTTGATTTTGAAATATTTATTGAATAGATCGCTTATTTATAACAAAATAACTTTTTTTTTTTACTTACTTGTTTAAATTATTTTGGAAATATTGTGTTGAATGCATATTATAATAACAAAAACTTTTACATATTTTTATGGAGCAAAACATGATTTATTAAGCCGATGTGATCATAATAATAACAAAAGATAGGTATATGATTACTAAATCTGACTGGTAAATTAATTCTTTATTAAGAAAACCCTATAATTATTATGGTTACTTTTAAAAATTCTTTGAAATTTATTAATGTTCGTAATCTAAAATTGAGGATAACAAAGGAGAAGCAGTTTATCGGGCACTCAAATAATGAGGTATTTTCGATAACCAACAAGATTTATGTTGTGATACAACTGCTTTTAACACAAGTCATATAAAATGGGCGTGTATAGTGCTCGAACATTATTGAACATTATATTAGAAGGTCATATTTTATATTATTTTTCTTTTGGATATAAAATATGATCTAAAGAGCTGAATTTGAAGTAAATGTCAATGTCACTTAGATTTTGAATTTTTGAGAGTAAATAGTCTATTAAATGGTAAAAGTTATTAATTCAAATTATTCAAAACTAAAAATGTATAATCAAATCAATTTTAAACACAATGAAATAGATAAATATATACATTTTTTAACTAATGTAGTGTTGTCTTATCTTTATTCTTTAAATGATATAAAATAGTATTAAAATTTATATTATTATACTTTTTTTATTAATAGAGTATTAATTTGTGTGAAAATTTAAATCATATGTATGTCCATAATATTTTGAATACTATGCGTATTAAGTGAAATTATATTTTCAATAAAAATAACGAGTATATGTCTTCATATTTTGTTAGATTGAAATCTAATAAAGATTAGTTGCATGTGTATTCAAATCAATAATTTTAATCAATGATATAAGTTTAGAAAACAATATTTATACCAAAATAGATAAATTTGTTCATTTAAAAAAAAAAAAAATTGATTTTTTCTAAATCTATTTAAGATTATATTAAATAAATAAACAGACACCATAATTTATTGACTTACTCTACAAAATGGACGTGAAATGTATTTTTATATGTTTTGATATAAAAAAAAATAAATATAATACAAAATATAAACTCAATTAAATATTTTCTTTGAAAACAGGTTTTTTAAAATCTTAATATGGGTAGGTAGCAAATGGCAAATGGGATGGACAAAATGAATACATTTTAATAAGCTCCATAGATATCATAAAATAATAATTGTTTAGCGTTTTATATAATTTTCATAAAATAAAGAATATGAAGCAGTTAACTGTAATTGAAACTGAATGCGGTGATAAAATATTATGTTCCAGCATATTTTAATCATAACTTTCGTATAACGTTATGCTTTCATATTTTTGTCTATATATTATTTTCAACATTTTAGATTAAACAAAATTGATACTTTTTTTTTTTTGAAAATAAATTACAAATTTTTTTCTATGAAAAAATATATGAAATACGAATTTCAATCGAAAAATTTCCATAATTTTAAATGCTGTATTTTTTAAAGACTGACATAATTTATAAATAACAAATATTTGATTAATATCTATCATGGTCATTAAAAAAGTTATATTTTAATAACTTCATACAATAATAAAATATCAATTATTTTTTTTTTATTAATTTCTTAGATTATTATCATAATCAATAATTTATTTTTTATTTTCAAGGAATTTAACTGATATTTTTAATCATACAGGGCGATTTTTTTAAATGTAAAAACAAATTTCCTCAAAAAGTAATTAAAACAATATTTTTTTGAAAAAAACATTACAGGTTAATTTTACTATTTTATATCATTATAAATTATTTTTTAAAATACTTTTTACTTTTTTTGAATGACAGCAATACATTTTAAATTTATATTCCAAAGCAAAATATTCTTCTGAGAATTTCAATGCCTATAAATCGAACTTCAATCCAGTAGTTATTTTTTTTTCTTATTAGTATTTAAAGTTTTGATGAGCGTAGTGGTGAACCAACATTTTGCAGAGTACTACTGTGTCATTTCATAGAGCTCATAAAAAAATTAAGTATTTACAAGTTATTACTACTTAATTAAATCATTCAAAATTCGAATTAATATATTTTAATTTTCAGAAAAATGAAATACATAATATATCTATATATAAGATAAAAAATTCATATTTCCAATCTATAATGTAAAAAACTGATGAAAACATTATTGTAAATTAAAGAATATTTATTTTGCAATTATATACAATTTAAGACGTTAATACTTTCTATGATGATGACTAATGACTGTACTGTTTAAAAAGTCACCCGAAATATCGTATACATTTTTACTTAACTTATGGTTATATATTGTATGATCAACTCTTTTGCGTTACATCATTGTTTAGCTAAATACCAGCGTTTATTATAACCGAATAAGTGACCATGTCAACGTGTGTATTTAGATACATGCCAACTGTCAAGCCACAAAATTTCAATGAATAATTTGTATGCTTGATAGTTTAAAATATAAATAAAAGCATAAGTTGATAAATATATTGATTTTTAATGAAATAATAATTCTGTAAAGTATAAGTAATTGTTTACATATTGAACACGATTAAAAGCATGTTTAATTACACGATTGTTACTAGATTATATTTTACATACTATATGTAGTACGATTATGTACAGTAATAATCCTAAATATTCACATTGAAAACTTATAAAAATATTAAATACTAATTATATTGTTATAATATTAATAATTTATGTTGCATTAATAAAAAACAAGTTGTCGCAGTAGAAAAAAATTAAAAATATGTATTTAATAGGTACTTACTAATAAATAATAATATTTAAATAGGATAGCACACAAAGGTATTGATGCATTAAAAAAAAAAAAAATGACTAAATATTTTTGTAGTAAAATAAAAAGTAAAAATAAAAAGAAAGAGGGAAGTCCAGAATTAATTTCGTGGAAAAATAAAGGATTGTAAAAGGTTAAGGAAGTGCAGCTCGAATAAGACACCAATTCGTGGTAGAGCGAAATAAAAAGGTAAAGAAAAGGGGTCCACGTAAGGAGTATAATTTTATTTTACTACAAAATATTATTCGTCGAATTACATATAAAATTACTTATTGATGTTAAAATGATATAATCACTTACCTTACTTATTTGTGGATTGTGTATATATATATATATATATATAGTCCCTCTTTAGAATGGAGACGATGATATGATATGATATTAACTTATAATATCCTATTACAACTGAATATTCACTTTAAAACGTATATTAGAGCACCATTTGTAATTACTCAACAGTACCTATATTGGTGCGTTCATAATAATTAACCTGGATTTGATGACGAGGAATACCTTGGAATCCCTGTCTATTATATTTCTAAAATGTATATTAGTATGTATTCGCACACGTTTTTAGATGCTGACTTATCGTTTTACAAATAAATAATTTACTCGTTATAAGCCTTGTTGACCCGTTTCATTATATATTTCATTTAAGCTGAATCTAAACAGAATATAAACTCAATCTCTGGCTACCTCGAGAGGTCCGGCACGAAAATGCTTGTAGGTATCTCCGCATGAGCTCTGATTACCAAAGATGTAAGAATATAATCTAACAGAAACAATATATAGTTATGTATGTTTTTATTTATATTATTTTGAGTAAGAGGTTTGAATTAAATTTATTAAAAGATATAAGATAGGCGTGTATGGTGTAAGGATGTATAATATTATTGGAAAAGAGTTTAGGCAGTGCGAAAGAATAACATAGATGTATTTTTAGTTGTTTAAAATAAGATGAATATACCAATATAACTTCGTACTTGGTGTTAAGACTAATGTAATGATTGGATTAAAACTGAAAGAAATAAAATATGTTAGTTTCGAAAAAAAGTAAAGGTAACATTTTGGTTGAGAGTGACGTGAACGTTGTGTACTGTATAAATTATGGTAACAGACAGTGTCGTGTGCGATGTCTTATATAAGCATGGTAGTGTTCCCACCTGTTTCAGTCGCGTTACGTGAGAGTTGATTGTGTGTGTCGCGCAACCTGTATGTCTGCGTTATGAATATTACAGTTATTTAGCGTGGTTTGCGTGGTTTGTGTGAAGAGGATGTTTGTGATATTTTGCTAAATATTGTCATCATGTGGAGTCATTGCTGTATTCCCCTTATGTTGTGTTCTGGTGACGTTGTTTGCATTGTTGGAGTGAATGCCGTTAGTTGACCACAATACGTAAGTTTCGTTTCATACGCGTGTTGGATGGGCACGATATTTGAATGGTGTATATGTTATAAATTGTGCATTATTAGTATTGTGATGAATATGATGTTTGACATAATATTATTTTATAATTTGGAAGTTGTGTTATATTAAAGAATTTGATCTATGACTTGTGCACGTAATGTGTGTGGTCTTACGTCACATCCGGTAGGTATTATTTCTTTATTGTGATTTTGTATGCCCATATATGGGCATGATTTATATATTGACGGTTATTAGTGTGATCTTAGTAATTTTTAATTATATGAAAATGTACCGGAAAGTTAGTTAGTTAGTATTATTTTATATTGTGTAGTACATTTTAAATATTGCGTTTGATTTTTGCACGCTAATGTACGCTTATATTAGGAATATTCATATTACCTATTTATTTAAGTATAGGGTACATTACTCATATATTACATTTTTATATTTAAAACACAGTGTTATTTCCATCTTATTATTTCACTGAATGACATTAAAAGAATAACAAATAAATATATGGTTTTAACAGAACCCAAAAAGAGGTACTTACGATTTAGTAATTTAAATATTTTTTTGTGAAGAAAGTATTTACACTGATCATATTTATATTAAAAGTTCAATAAATCATTTATTGTTAAATTTATTTTTAGAAAACCCAAGGAAGTCGATCTGCTCTCTGTTATAGATGTGTTAAATTTGAATTCAATGATAAATTATTGAATAGAGATGATGAAAAACGATTCTGAGTGGAGTTTATATGTATATAAAATAATTCACAATTTTGACAACATTTTGCAAAAATTTAAAATCTAAAAGCTTTTTTTAAAAAAAAATAGTGACTATCTATATTTTCGATTGTTGTGCGAAAAACTTGTAAGGGACCTTGTATTTTATTTTCAAGCTATTTTACTCACAAACTAACATTTTATCATACATAATATATACTTATAGAATAAAAACTAAAAAAGTCAAACTTACTTTTTAAATATTTATAAATTGCTCAAAAATTGCAAAAATATTTAAAAATTCGATCATATTTAAAAAAGTGCTTAAATTTTTTTAATTAAAGTTTCAAGTATCTACGGTTATTTTCGTTTAAATCACAACAAAAAACAAAATCAAATTTGTCAAAAGCTGGTTTTATGTAAATATTTCTGTTTTTATTTTTATTTCGTCTTTTCCTATAATCTTCTAAAGTTCTGGCAAATTTTTATTTTTAAAGTACAAACAAGACCCAATTTAATACAAGAAATGTCGCTTAAAGCTGAAATATGGATTATTTTTTTGACTATAAAAAGTGTTTTTAGATACAAAACACACACATGATAGTATAATACATTAAATCTAATATTATTGTTTACTTATACATTTTTTTTTTTAAATGCACATGCAGTCCTATTAATGTATTGCTTAATATGATTTAAATTATGAGATCCCAGAGACCTTAAAAAATATTCTGTTATTTTAAAATCTGAACTAACCTGGCATATTGATTAATCAATTAATAAAATGTCACGATATGTTGGCTATTTTATTTACACATATCAAATCATAACACATCAAAACTGCACATATGGTTATTTTAAATATACAATTAAATATAATTTAAAACAACGTTAAAAAAAAAATTAATATTAACCTAAAATATGTATTTCTCGTGCAGGAAATACTTACTGTAGTCTTAAAAAGGGTGGTATAGTGTTATATGTTTTTTTTTTGGGGCACCGATATAACATCATATTGCATTGAGATGTGAAAACAACTTGTTTTTATTTCTGGATAATCATATATCAGAGTGTGTAGTTACACTCTAGTGGAAATCAATATATTTTTTTGTGCCGAGGTGAAAATACAACGATAAAGCGTACATTTTAACAAGACTCTGAAAGTCTATTGGAAACATGAAATATATAACAATAAGAAAAATGTAGGTATACTTAGTGATTCTTTTAACAGTAAACATTCATTATTTTTTAAAGTAATAACGTTTTAAAAAAAATATTTTTTTCTATTTTATATCGTTATCATATATTTTTATATTTTTTACTTTTTCAATTTACAATTCCATACTTAATTCGAAACAGGATTTTTTCCAATCATTTTAATAAATATAATTATTTATAAATATTTAAATTTTTTGACGAATGGAGTAGATAATAGAGATAACCCGAAAATGTTAGTCCACTATAATTATCCTTTTACATACTTTAAATACTTAAAAAGTTAAAAGTAATTGCTCTTTCAAAAATGTTGTTAATTATAAAATGATTTCTTGTTATGTAAAAAAAAAAATAATTATAAAAACATTAATACTTTTAACAATAAAAAGTGTTTAATTATTTAGTAAAAATTACATTATATAAATAAGATATATGGTATATTTACGTATCAATAAAAAATGATTATATAATATGTACCTATCCAAATATGTAATTATATTTTTATATTAATTTTAAAGCAACTTTGTAATAGTTTACATGCATAAATGTAAAATACGTAACTTTAGTGATGAAGTACAAGGATTAAAAAAAGTTGTTTGAATAATTCCAATGTTTGTAGATCTTAAAAGATATATGAGTCGTTCGATTATAGAATATATTAAAATTATAAGCAAGAATTCTTGTTACTCATAGAACATTTTGTCAACACTAAATATTAAGGGGTGAAAATGTCTTGTGAAATGGAATGTATAAGTATACTTAATTACCATATTTTCATATCTTTAGATTTTTAAAGTCCCGTATGTAGTGGTTATTTACCAATTAATTATTTTCAAATGAGAATCACCCTTTTTTCCTATAAGTAATTTACCAGATGAGTTATTTAAAAATGTTAATCTACTAATCTAATTCGATATTCAAATTAGTAGTTTTTGAGTTATTTTACTTTGTGTACTAAGGATAATAGTTCCGTTTGAATAGAAATTATAATAATTTAACATCTTAGTAGGTAATTAATATTAACAAGACTGGATTAGTTAACTAGTTTCTTAACTCAATAAATTAAACTAATATAGAAAAATTGAACTTATGTTTACAGTTAAAAACTACTGTTTCTTTTAAATTTATTAAAATTAGAAGTTTAGTAGAAAAAAAAATAATATAACTTGGTAAAAAGTTACACATAGATAGTCCAACTGTACACACACGTTATAACTGTTAGTCCTTGAGTTATGTTGAATTTAGTTAACTTAACTCTATCGTAAATTTTTGTTCATTTATTCGACCTAGTTTCAAAGTAGTTTTAGATCTCAATATCTACCAGTCGTTTTCATTAAACCTTCTGTGAAGTTTAAGTTATAGGTATTGTTAACCATAAATTAAATGTTAGATTATGATATAATATTTTTTATAATTTCATATTACAAAGTACTATAAAATAATTTTGTTGACCTTTGGATTCTCGATTCAATTACACCATAAACTCAGTAACATTTATAAATATAAATAACTAAACTATTAATCAAAAATAAATTCCCAAATGTTAAAGTTCTGTGATGTTAAAATTAACAAAGACTAGTACTGCGTTATTAGATACTATAATAAACTATTAAGTACAAAAAAGAAACAAAATCTCTCCAAATGTCTATCATCTCCTCGTGTAATTCAAAACAAATACAGAAATAAATTGTTTATCTCAAAAATCACGTTGAAATATTTAAATCAATTAAAACTTATGATGAACCCATCGCTGAAAAAATGCAGACCGATACCTCAGATCCAGTTCAAACATCTAATAAACCACATTTATAGACGTGTTAAATTTTTCTGGTGTATGTACCGAATTCATCTAGTTGATTGACATCGATAATTTATATTGCAAATAAATGCTGACTAGCTAAAAATACAAACCACGAATCTTCACTGCACAAAATATTTAGATTTTTATTTACTTGGATAAAATGTACTATAAATTAATCATCCAGATAACACAGCACACAGCGGTGTATCAATTTTTTTTAAATTATTCATATTTTTTCAATCATTTATTATTGTCTTGATTTTGTACAATATTTTTCTATAATGGTTTTAAATTAAACATTATTCCCATAATATTACAAATGATTTTTTGGATGATTGCTTTAATATAATTAAAATAATTTTATTATTGGTGCCAACTTTAATACCAAGCGTAACTTTGGGGTTGTCATGCTAACAACTATCGTAATACTGTTTTAAGCAATTTTGTCAATTCAAACAAATTTTTAAAATTTCATAATATTCTAGCTTAGTAAGTAAGTGTTTACCTAAATATGAAGCTTAAGTCAAATCTTTATAGATAACGTAGTAAATAATCTAATCACACTCATACAATTAACCAATCAACTATTTGGTCAGTTACTAAACCGTATACAATTTACAGCTCATTATCTTATTTTCCTTTGATTTCTGATTAAATTCGATGTTTAATAGATATTAATAGTTGAATATATAAAGCCAGATTAAGAGATCAGTTTTTTTGGCTTTCAACTCACAAGTAACAAATTAGTTTATAATAAACTCGTAAAACAAAAATCAAATACTTTTGAAGAAAATCTACACGTTTCACCATGATACAAAGTTAATTGCTAAATTATAAAAAATGCTATACTACCTTTGATAAAATATAACCTAAACAATATTCTAGCAACCACAGATATCGAAAAAGTATGAGTATTCCAAGCTTATTTACTCAAAACATTTAACTCCATTATGATATTTAATTTCCAAAACGACACGTTGAACATGTTAAAGATATATATATATATATATATATATATATTTTGCTTAGTTCATGTTCATCCTGAAAAATAATTTACTTCAAATTAAATTAAAAATATAATCGATAAGTACACTTGTGAAAAATTTCTTGTATTTGATTTAATAATGGCTGGCTGAAGTTTCTAAGGGCATACAAACTAAGTCATATTACTTTTAACTTATATCTATAACGCAATCGATAAGACTCCATGTTTTCCATTATTATGGACATTTTCACAATATATTATGATCGCTAATCCAAAAAACCATCAGACATTTTAACTTAATATAGACCCATAAATATTTTACTTTAGTTTAATTTAAAAATATTTTTCCTAAAACGAAATTCTCCACATATACTAAGTCGTAAAGAATATACTTTTTTCTCAAATCAATTAGGTCTTAGAGTTGTACTAGTACGATACATCAGGTTTTCAAAGTAGTTAATGCTATCTATTCTTAACTCGAAATTAAACACTTGTGTATCGACCTTTTAGATATATTTCAGGCTTTTGATAGTATTTGACTTGAAGACCTTCTATTTAAACTCCAGAAATTTTCACCACAACGCTTTTTCTTTTAATATTATACCTTACAGAACGACGCATCATCAACCTTAGAAGTAACTATAATTAATATAAGGGTAACTCATGGGGCTATACTATCGCCTATATTATAATTCCCAGTCGGATTGACTGGATTATAATAGACTGATAACCAGACACTCAAATATGGCTTTATACGTTATACTCCTAAAAGCACTATACGAACGACAGCATAATATATATATATATATACCACCGTAGGCAAATTGCCCAGTCTGTGGTTATCGACTTACACCGGTGATGACAGATAGCTAAACACTTGAATACATAGCTATTGACTTTACACTTTTTTTTACATACAATAAAAGCGAGATTAATATAATTTTAACGACTCTGACTCCGTGATCGGTACTCACTGTTCATAATTTAACGTTATAATATTATTATTTTTTTGAAAACAAACATTTCTATAGATTAATGCCACTTAAACGGCAAAATGTAAATTCCTAAGTGAATAAACGTTTTACCTGATAATAAAAAAATATGTAATATTTTACACTGACCATTTTAAGCTTGGCCTTTAGTGATATAACTCTTATTAAATGATTACTTTTGATGATATTTTAAAAATAATTATTTAACAAATTTTAAATGGCATTTAATATTTATAGAATAGTTTAATTTATCTTTATAAGTAAACTGCAAACACGTATTGCTATTTACTTTCTATGCGTTTGACCTTTTGTGCTATTTATAGGCATTTTAAGTTTTCAAAATTATATTTTTTATTTGTGTAACTGATTTAGTTTTTGAATATGTAATTATAGAAATTGTAAAATTTATTTTTCCTTTAAACTTTTTAGTTAAAACTTGTATTTTAGTTAAAATTATCTTGTGTAGGAATTAACACTGTATCACGTGTTATAGGAGATTATTTACTTATGTAGGAGTTTACCATTCTAAACTTAAACAATGGACTTATAAAAGTGTTGTGTCTCGATCTTTAAAATATTTTATTCTTTTCAGGAACTTTAAGTGGATGATAATAGGAAAAATGTATATATAATGTGTTATATTAATATAATATAACAGTATCTACATAGGTATATTGTCACTATATAAAAGTAATTTAAATGCAAGGAAATTCAAAGAATATGTTTTAAATTTATTTATGGTTAGCATTGAGTTGGTGAAATTATTTTCGGTTTAAATTTTAATTTTAAGGTCAGTTTTGGCTATAAGAAAATCTGAAAATATCCGTAAAAATATAAGAAAATACATTTTAAGAGAAATAAATCTATAAACGATTTTTTATTTTACATACCATTCTTGTGTGTTGTTATATTTGAAATTATTGAATTAATATAATAATATTGCTGTACAGGAAGCTACAAACAATAGGTAAATAAAATAAGTAATAATGTAGGTACTTTAATATAATAATATTTTTTTATTTTAAAATTACATAATGATACTAAATTTACATAAACATTCAGGAATAGGATTAATTTCAGATCATTATTTCACTATAGTATTAATATAATACATGAACATTAAAAACTGACAGAATTATAATGGTTTTATTTACAATTAACTTATTTACAATTATTTTACTTTAGCAATTATATCTAAACACTAAGGTAACTGATAAACTTCACCTTTCTTCACTAAAAGTATGGTTTCAATTCTATAAACGTGTGTAATGTATAGTATAGTATGTATGTTACAGTAAATAATGGAATATAACGTTATTCGACAGCCATTAACGTTATTTATCTATATATGCTGGAATCATCTTGATTTTTTTAGACAATTATTGATTATACTGTTTGTTTATAACCGAACGAGTTAGTTTCAAGTGAACCATCAATTTATATGCTTGAAAACTGGTTGTTCTCTCATGAGTCGAAATATTTAAGTTGTATTGCAGGCCCTCAAGTGCACTGTGCTGCCATTGCAAGACTTATTGCAACAATAAACGTTGTGCCTACCGCAGGGCTGACAACTGACAAGTTGTGTAACATCAAATGTTAAGGAAGTACTTCTTGTGAAAACAGATAAGTTATAATAATAATACATTGTTTAAATTTAAAAAATAAGTACCAGCATGATATTATAATTCATATTATTTGGGATTCGTGTGAATATCTGATTTATAACGATAATAACGTATGTATTTGGTCCGTAGCTACTAACATTAACGACCGGCAAATAACCTTATTGTCCGTTGAACATTATTTACCGTAACATTTACATATTTTATATACTTATATGTGATATATATATATATATATTTATAAACGTAACGTTCGTTATATACATATTACATAATAAATTAAATATGTATAGAAACTAAGAATAAATTGTGAATTAGAACACCATTTATCATTAGTTTTATAATTATAAACAAATTATTATTTTTAAAAATGATTTTATATATTGAAATTTAAAAACCAATAAATTGTACATTACATTGAGTATATCTAAATAATGTATTTTTAATTCCTTAAACGAACATGATAACTTTTACTTTATATATCAATATTTCAATTTCTGTTTAATTTATTTTGTCAGTAATCTAATTACGTATTGTGCAATGATATAATTTAAATATAGAGACAATGAATAACAAACCATATTTTTGTTAATGAGTCTAAAATTAAACCATAGAAAAAAAACATTTGAATATATATATATATATATATATATATATATATATATATATATCATTATTATATAATTTTACTTAAACACTAAATAATTTTTTTTAGAAATGGTTTCTTATACTATTTTAAAATAAAATAGGAAATTTATATTAAGTGTTACAACTATTTATTTTTTGTTATTTCTGAAATCTTGGTAAAAATAAAAAAAAATATCTACACAGAATCATATTTACTAGGTATCTGATACATAGTATTTTCATGGTGTTTGTGAACAAAAATTGCTAAATTATTATGATAAAAATGACATAAATAACTGAACTTACATGTTATCGCAAACTATATTATTCAATAGAATTAAACGTATAAAATAATAAACAACAATAATTGGATTTTTAGTTTGAAAAAATTAAAAAAAAACATAAGTACCTATTACAACGTGTTTTCTAATCTTTGTATATCTTATTGTGTAAATGGAAAAAAAATAAAATATGAATCTGTGATAAAATCAATTTCCAGTCATAATTGCTTTCAAGTGTTTTGATATTTAAATGTTTCACGTAGAAATGGCATACAAATCATGACTTAAAAGATCAAATTTTAAAATATTAAAAATTTTATTGAGTTTCAGCAATTAATAAAAATTGACTGTAAACTACTGTAGTTCGAATTGACGTTGAACAGTTAAAAAACGAAACAGGTATTACAAATTGGCATGGAATTTGGAAATTAATATTTTTAAACCATTTTAAGTTTACTCTATAATCTATGGCATAATATTATTTACATAAATATGTAACTTAATCATATTTAATGGTGTTGTTTTTAAAGTCAAGGGAATGGTTCATGTAGTAACAAATTGTGTAATTTTATATTTTTCGAATTTTTCTGAATGTTTAAAATTATAAATACATATTAGTTGAATAATTCACATAAAACGAGTATAATTAGTCAGTCACTATAATTATTTAGTGCCTGATGGTTTCTTTACAATACTATGGTCGAAGTATTTAATGCCATAATTTGTAAAATTGTAAAAAAATCATGCTAAGATTTAAATTTAAAACAGAAAATTAATTAAATTATAAATAATATTTGTTATAACAAAAAATAATATTGAACATATTATTATAAGATTTTTCCATGGAAAATTGACTGCTCCGTTTATCTCGTAAGAGTATGAGCAAAATTATATTGATTTATTTAACATCATCTATAAGACAGAGCAAATGCAGCCATGGTTAATGTCCAAGACCACGCCGCTAGTTTGGAACCTGCACCGTGTTCACCATGTTGCATAGCGGCAGGGTGTTCACCTATAGATGGACAAAAAAAAAATAAGTGAGAACACATTTATTATTCATATGTACAAGTCATTTCAATATTCAAGAAACGCTCTTCAGATGGAGTGTAAAGACATATGCCGAGGAATCGTGATATCGATAACAGTGAAACAAAATTACAGCAAAAATTAACTTAACATATATATTAAATATGTATATTGTATGTATTTATAGAATTGTATAGAAAAAGATAAAGTTTATAAAGCTTCTTACTGAATGCTATTGGAATTTAAATGTTTTTAAGAGTCCTGCACATTTTATGTTTTTATTATAACATTGGACACGTAGTTACAATATGTGAATGTGTAAACAATGCTTTACACAAACTAGCTTCGGCTTTTCCCAGTCTATTTATTGAAGAATCTAAAATATTTTTAATGTTGAGAAAAGCAAATATCTCTTAACTATTTATTTATTTTAAAAATCAGAGAATAAACTAATACAAATAAAGTTTGTTGATTTGAAAAATATAACTGGTTTTATATGTATTTACTTATGCATCATAATTCATCATGAATTAGATAAAGAATAATCAACTTTCTATAAATTCAAAATTTAAAACTTCTAAATAATTAAAGTAGTTTTTACAAATATTTTAAATATGAAACTTATAAATAGGTACCTACTTATTATTTTTTGGTATAAATTGTGTGATTCTAATATTTAAAAACTGACTATATATCAAACAATCCATAAATAATATAATATATGAGCACAGTGTACATACAATTCATACAATTTTAATAGTATAGTAAGTATTCATCAGAAAATTAAATTTGTTTTTGACGATTCCTATTTATCAAGGTCGATACCTATAAATTTAATAGAAAACTTGTTAAAAATAAAGTTACTGTCGGAAAAGTGTTTTTAAATCAGTTTTAGTCCTATAAGCTATGTAATATATTTTTCTAGTACTTATCGTATAAAATACCTCTCAAAATACGTAAATAAATAGGCCTTTAGTGATTTTTATCATAGTATCACCTATGGAAACTATTGGATATAAATCGATGTTATAGCTTCTGAACTTTTTCTAGCTTAACGTTATTATACATAAGACCAATCTGCTATTTAATTATGTAAAATATCATAGTTTTGGAAAAAAAATATTAATTTAAATGTTTGAAATGCGAAAAATTAAAAATATTTTTTTTTTTTTTATAGACGTAACTATTGATACGAACCGTATCATAATAACTGTATAAATGGCAGCATATTAAATTAATAAAAAACCATGTAATTTACCTTTTTCATAATAACCCTGTTTTAAAACCCCGAATCTATACATATGTTACATGTAATATTACATTTAATATAAGCTATAGTTAGGTACCTTATAGCTAATAGCCTACTACTTACCACTATAACTACTGAAAAAAATTAATTTTAATTGAGTTAATTGAAAACTATGTATATGTATTTATGTATCTATGCACTTGGAAAAATAGTATTACATAGTAGTCGTTAAAACTGTTAAGTTTACATAATTAATTTTAAGCTGAATATTCTATAAATGTTTAGATTAGCTGAAAGGTGTTATATAATTAAATTCGCAATAGTTAAGTTTTCGTAATAAAACTACCGTACATTAAAAAAAATGACATCATTAAAATATTCTATGTGTTCAATTTATAATCAATAAATATAAATTTAATGATCTACACGAATTGTTTAGATTTTTTATTACCCCCGAAAATGATCATAAAAAAGCACTTTATCCTAAATTATATAAGATAATTTCATCACATTGCTCTAAATTTAAAAAAAAACATTGAAATATGTTGAGATATTTTTAGATAGTTATAAGGCGTATACAGTCAAAATTAATGCAAATTTGTATAAACTCCATCTACACTCTAACCCCTATACTATTTGTTCATATATTTTTATTTCTATAACACTTATGATGATTCATAATTGTTTATTATTCCATTTATTATTACCATCAATAATGTGTATTTGTTTAATTCATTAATATTAGCAATATTTTTTAATTAACGATTAATATTTTAGTACTTATATTATTGAACTTTAAGTATATATTTTTATCTTCATATCTTTCAAACATATATAAATAAATAATTAATATAACAGAATTATTAAGCATTAAGAATGTATTCAATTACAATACATTCCCCAACAATATTAATAGAGATGGTTTATTTACTTATGTAATAAGATTAAATATTATAATATAAAATTTTATTTCAAAATAAAATATTCTACGAAAATAAATATTATAATAAATTATTTACTGTTATTACGTTTTATTGTAAATATCAGTAAGTTTACTTTATATACAAATATTGTTTATACTTTTGTTCAAATTTTTATAATAAATTATTGTATGTATTTACTTAGTTCAAAAAAAAAAAAAATAACCGAATTATTTTAAGTCAAAATACATTTCTAATCAATTAATTATTCTAATAATTTATAATTGTTATTACAAAATTAGTTACAGGAATTGGATTTGCTCACAATTAATTTAGTAGTAATATATTCTTTAAAAAAATTAAAAAACATCAGTTTATGGTTTAAAAAAAATAATTTTATTTAATTTTGTATAAAATATTTATTTAGCATTTATTCACTTGGTTAATTGAAAAAAAGTATGAAAAGAGATGTAACTAATGGTTTTTCATTTTTTTTTTATTTATTAAAGGGTAACATTTAGAAATCAGTACTCAAAAAATGATACAAGATCAAATACCAATCACTGTAAAGAATCTCGCATAAAATCATGAGGTTGTATCAGTTTGACACTTTACAAGATTTGAAATGATAAGCAGCATATGAGAAACAAATTACTTTTTAAAATTAATTTTAATAACTTAGAAACAACATTCCGTTAAATACTTAGATTTGAAAACATTTGGTCTAGACGTGTTTTCAAAATGTCTAGTGTATTTTTTTTGTCCTTAATTGGTTCTAACGAATCCTGACCGAAGTTTTACAATTTCAATTTACAATCACCCACGTAATAAGAAATATATATAAGTTACAACACCACATACTTTTACTTGTTCGGTCCCGAGATTAAAAAATATGTATACTAATTGGGTCACACGTTTTTACAGGTGGTACACAAGTTGGGTCCCGATTTAATTTCGGTACCTAATACATTAGTTCGGTTCAATAACAAAATGCTACTACTTTATGATTATAATATTTTATTATTTAGGCGTGAGGTTTTTTCACAACTTTAAAAATGATCATCCTACAAAATATATTCAGTTTTTTAATTGAATACAACTAATCTTGTAAAACAGTACAATGTTTTCAACCATATTCGTGTTTGTTTTATTAGGCCATAGATCGCAGATCTTTATTCAAGCTAAGCACGGTAAACGGGGAAAGAAAAATGTATTATATTGATCATAAAAATTAGGTACTGACTAATGTACTATTTTTTTATTATTATTATTATTATTTTTTTTTTTTTTTGTGGTACGACAACGACGCGGAAAACCGCGTGAGCATTACTGCCGCGACATCATCATTTATTAACTGAACAAAACATTACAGGAATAATAATATAACAAAAGCGAACATTGTACAACTGTAAAATCATAAACTAATGTACCGTCTACCTGCTTAACCACTAGGCTCGGTGATCCGATTTGGACGTGAGTCGTATATACGATATGACGATATGTCTGCCGTTTAATTATAATATATTATGCAAATGTGGATTCGGCTTACCGTTGAGCACGTGGACGAACACCGTGGCCGTGTTGGCGTTGCTCGGCTGGCACGTGTAGTTTCCGGTGTCGGACAGCCCGGCCTTGGTGACTAGCAACCGGCTGGTGGTGCCCGACTCGGTTTTCTCCGTTTCCAGGCTGATTCCGCCACGGCCGCGGGGCGAGTCAAAGTCCACTATCTTGGTGCCATGCAGCCACACCACCGAGCTGGGCGGCGTCGAGTGCACGTTCACCGAACATGTCAGGCTGATGGTACTGCCCTTCTTCACAAACACCTCTGGGGGCCCGTGGATGTTGGCTTGGGCCGCTGTGGACGGCGGGAAACGCAACAACAAACAAATATACAAACGGAAATCATTAGCCGAACCCGTTAATGCGTGGTCATTATTGTCGGCGCCAAGACGGGCTTATGACGACAATATCGTTATCATAATGTATTATGACGGTCACGAGAAGAACGATATTGTCGATCGGACTTTGGCGCTTTCGGATAACATTGGGTAGAATATTTTTTGCGTCGTATTAAAATACTTCTTTTACGCTTGATGGTACCTAATCTCATCTTCAAGATATTGGTTGTTCTACTGTTATCTTGTGTAAACATTCCTACTTTTTTTTTTCCTGTCTTAAGGATAATTTATACTGTCGGAAATGAATACGTTATGCTGATCGTATGGATTGATCCCTATAGAGTATCAACCTGCATTATTATCGTTCGTTCGCCGAAGAACGTACTTTATGCGATAAAAATAGTTAAAAATGCTAATAGGGGATAAAGACGTATCGACTTGTCTCTATCAACCATCTATAATCTGCATTGCGATGTATTTTTTTCTTTTACCACAACGGAAAATAACAATACACAAATATGTCAGACGAGGGAATAATTTCTAAATAATAACCGACTTAATTATAAAATTCTACACACACCGGTAATAAGTATAATATTATATTTTACTAAAACATACAATAAAATACAACAAAATACCATAACGTCATAACCCATAATTGTTGAAAAAGAATTTTATGGTGACTATACATGTTAATAATAAATGAAAAATTAAAATTATTCGATATGATATGAATACTATATAAACACCACAAGAACAAAACCATGTAAAAGAACATATTATCATGAACAGAACGATTCGGTTTTTTTTTAAATTGTATTATTACCGGTCCTTTGAAATTTACTGTGCTCGAAATATGTCATCTATTCGTTTATTTTGTACACTCTAAAATGTCTGCAAATAATCAAATTTCTATGTTTAAACAACACCGGAGCAGCGTTTTTTAAGTACAGGTTATGCTACGCAGAGCATTATTTCAAAATAAATATAAAATTAAATATTGTAATAATACAATTATCACGTACATTTATTATTTTATATATTTTTTTTTTGTTTTTGTTAGATTTGTTTTTTATATTATATAACAATATAACATCTGATATTATGTCCAAATTATATATTAGGTAAAATTATATTTTAAAATAAGTATTTAATTATCATCCTTTTTATAATTGATAATTGTGTTTTTATTTAAATGTTATTGAGGTACTGTAACATGACATTGTCAGATATTTTTTTATTATTCAATACCATCATTGTATTTAAAATTATAACTTTTTTTTTTATATTACGGATTTATATAAAGTTTGGAATAGATTAAATTAAGAACTTATACAATTTTAAAAATATGATTTTGTTTTAATTATTTCTAAAATAACTAAACAAATACAGTCAATCGAAAAGACTCAGGAAAAATTATTATAAACAAACTGTATTCTCAAACAATAGTGATAAAAGTAATTTTAAGTAAACAATACCTATCATTTCTCATAATAATTCATGGTTTTTATGATTTTCAATTCTTTTAGTACTGAAGTTCGAATACATTTTAATTTTTGGTATTAATATTTATTGTGATAGAACAAGGTATACTGTGTTGGTTTTTTTTTTTTTTTAAGGTTTAATGTAAAATAATAAAACTATTTAATTAATATTAGATAATCAAATATTTTAATCTATAAATAGTGTTTAAATTATTAGAAATACACATATAAAGTAGTTGGTTTCTTAAATTAATTTACTAATTTAGTCTTATATTTAAATAAAATACTATTAATAATATTATCTGTTTGAGTAATGAATTGTTTTGTTTTTATTAAATTCAATCAAAATAATCGTATGATGGTTTAAATAATAATAAATATTGTAAGTATAGTTCACTATTTATAATAGTTAAATATTGTGTAGTATTGTAATTTTTTTGAAGAACATAAAAATTTTAAAAATTAAACTTTATTTATAAATAAAATTGCATTGTAAATAAATTCCATAATACTGAATTTATATAAAATCGATATTACCTATAAATTATAACTTTATAGTGATCATATTTTAAATAGTATATCGTTCTATATTTCTATAAGTATTACAATGAAAGAAGAACATAATATTTTAATTATTAATTAAATCAACAGTTATACTTCAAAGTCAGTGCTATTATATAGTATAAAATATAACTACTTTTATACATCATAGAAAATATTTTTCATTTAGTTCATTCTAACTATTTTTGGAACAAAAGTTTAAGTAGTCCTAATACTTTAAAATTGTTAATTTGTATATTTTATTTAATGATACACCAACAATTTTAGAATATAATTTCTACGGGCCATAAAACTGAAGTAATAAAAAGTTTGTTTTGTTTAAGTTATAAAGAGTTTTTTAATTTAAAAAATAAATTTGTTGTCATTTAGAACACCCGAGTAAAAATTCTATAGTTTGATCTAATACGTACAGATAATTTCATTATCATGAAGAAACACTCCGTATTTACCTACTTACATTTTTTAGTTTAGGACTAAGTACTACAAAGTTATTTGCTGAAGAGGGACATTGATGAATAATGTGTCAACAGTTATTATATGTAGGTAGATATATAACAATCGTCTCTACTATACAAAATGAGCATTTTCTTTGGGATTGAATTGAAAAAATACAATACAAGTATAATATATTATATTATAATATTCATCTATGTAGGTATGCTTTTTCGTTTTTTGTCAATATAGTATCATTGAGTTCAATTTTGTTTATTTTTCACACTCAAACGTACAATGAACATACATTCTGAAGTATAAAAAGGTCGGCAAGTGGGAACCGCTCTGTTGTACAGTAGGTGTCGAGTGGGATCACTGTAATGGATGTGTTAAATTTGAATTCAACGATATACAATCATTGTATAAGAAATACGATTCTGAGTAAGGAAGGTCTGTCAGCCTACAAAACCTAAGTGTATTTTATGATATTATTGTTATAAGATAATTAATTTTACTATAATAATATAGTAGGATGAATTAAATTTGCAGAAAACATTGCATTTGAAAATGCCATTGAGTGTTTGTAATCGAATTTTTAAAAGTTTCAAGCATCCACGAAAAATATTTTTAAATTACAACGAAATAAATAACATTGTTATTTTTCATTTAAATGTCTAATTTAGTTAAAATTTTAACTTAAAATGTCTATACAAATTGAAAATAAACCATGTAAAAATATTTTTTTTAGATTTATTGGTTACAATATGAAGTACTTACGAGAAATTTTGTTTTAAATTTTAATTTCTTAAATATAAGAATTGAACATTTTGTAAATTATTAACTACAAAAGAATTTGCAAATTTTCAATATTTTAATGTTCAAATTTGTACTTAAAATGTCTATTAAAGACAATTGTGTTAATATATTTTTTTAAATTTTTAATTATACTCTTAACTACTTTCGAGAAACTTTGTTTTAAATTTCAATTCTTAGCTATAATAATTCAAAATGTTATACATTTTTGACTATAAATTAGCAAACATTTAAGATTTTGATGAATTTTGGTCAAAATTTGAACTTTAAATGCTTATCAAAAAAAAAGTGTGAATTTGCATCTTAACATTTTTAAACTACTATCATAATAATAATGAGGAATCATTAATTCAATTTTAAAGCTTTTTGACTCAAAGATATTTTTTTATAAACATTTAAAGAAAAAAAAATGAAAAACTAAAAATTTCTTATGCATATAATTTGCTCAAAAATTTCAACATTTTTTAAAATTATATGTTTAGAAAATGATAATCTTAACATTCTATGAATATTTCAAGTGCTTACGATTATTCGTTTTTGTGTAACACAAAATAAGAAAATCATTCCTTAAGAAATCAGTGAAATCTGTCTAGAGAGAAAAATATTCAATGTCTAATTTCAAACAGTCATAAAAAAACTAATTTGACTTTCCGGTAATTTTTTTTAAATGTATTTTTAAATTAAAAAATAAACTCCAAATTGTCGTGATTTTTACGTATTTTATTGACATTTTAACATTAGACGCTTATAAGAAACTATTGCAGACTTACGTTTATTTTTTTTTTTTACTTTTCACTTACATGTTATGAAGAATCTTGTATTAAATTTTTAAGTTTTTTGACGCAATGAAAAATGATTTCGACAAAAAAATTAAAAAATAAAAAGCCAAAATTTGTTATGTCTATAAATAGCTCAAAATAGACAAAATATATTGAAAATTTTATTGTGTATAGAAAATACTTATATTCATATTTAGCGAAAATTGCATGCACTACAGTCATTTTTTTTTTGATTTACAACAAAAAACAAAATCGTTTTTGTCAAAAACCAGAGTTTTGTGTAATAATTCTTTATTTTCTTTACTTTTTTTTTTGTTTTAAAAACTATTGGAAATTTTTAAAAATGATCTGTAAAGTACCAACTAGATTCACTTTTTCACTAGAAAAGATACTGATGAAAAAATCAAGCATTATTTCAAATATTTATCGTGTATATATACAGGAAAAACACATCATTGTAAAATCAATACATTCTTTGCTCCGTTAAGAATCTAAAATTACTTTTGATAAATGATTGTTCGATAATAGGATGTGTGAATTTTTCATCTATGAACTATAAATACAACGATACAAGTAATTTAAATTTCATACGTCCTGTTATGTTTTAATAAAAATAAAGTTTGTTTTATATAAAATTGAAAATGTGTTATTTTAACACAAATATTCTATAGATCGAGATTGTTGTTTTAGATGATTTGAATTTTTTTTTTCTTTCTAAGCAGATTGTTAACAGATTTATCCATAGAGTTCATGTGATATTTGTTGATGTTTCAATAGTTATTTTAGTTATTATTTAACTGTGGATAGTAATCAGGGTTGTACATTTAAAAGGTTATGCATATTAATAAATTGAATTCTTAATTATTATAAATATGCGAGAAACAAATTTTATTTATGATATTAAAATTTTAAATACAAAATTGAATTTTACATATTTAAGACAGTGCATATCAATGCATATTATTTAATTTTATGCTTTATTGCATATTTTGAGAAATATTAAGGATTTAACTAAATGTAATTGGTATTTATATAATATTTGAATATTAATTAAGTAAAAAAAAGTTAACTTGACTTAATTATTCTTATTTAAGCTTATATTATTTATTTTTTGCCATTAAAGTATACATTTTTTTTATAAAATTTGAATGTTTTCAAATATTATTTATTGGTATATTTCATGCTATATACATAATTGTAAATTAATTTTACTAAATAAATTTTGCAAATAATATTTTCGCATATATGAGAATTCTTAGTGAATATTTCATTATTTTTGAGTAGATCAGTACAGTATGTATTACTCATTATGAGTATTAAGTGAATGGAACTCGTAATTCTGATGATAATAAATATTTATATTAGATTTTCATACTTCAAAAATTACGCATAATTCGTCTATTTCGCGAAAAATATTATTTATCTAGTATAATAAGTCGTTTAAAACTTACTTGATTTTTTGAAATATATATATATAAGATTATGGGGTTACTGTTTTAAACTACTAAAAACTCTAATAAATCCAATTGTTATGTCAATAAAATATGTGTTTATTGTTTGAAAAATAAATTATTAGTTATCAGTACTATAATAATTAGACATATAAGTATGTTTTTAACTATTAAATTGGAATAAAACATAATACATTATTATAATTTTTAATCAATGAAAAACTAATTTGTTATTTTATTGTTCTTTAAAATATGTTCAAATTAAGATTGAATAATTTAAATACAATTTTATTTTTTGTTAAAAAATCAAAGAAACTGTTCGACAAGTATGTTATACTTGGAGCTCTATCAAACATCAATAATTATTCACTGATGATTGTATTCAAATGTATAAAAATAATATATTACTATTATATACAAAATTAAGTTTAATTCAAAAAAAAAAAAAAAAAAAAAATGGAGAATATCGCTTTCAAATTATTGAATATTGATATGCCAATAAATAATAAGAGTAATAATGACTAATGAACTAAGTAAATAGGAACATAAAAATTAAAAATAAATAGTTATATTATTATTGTTTTATTGAAAATGATATCAAAATATACAAACCAAATATATACCTAATGGATAATAACTGAGATATAAAGTAGTTGATTGTATATTAAACTTTGGTGTTCGAGTAGCGGGATAGTTAAATTGTATTGATTACGTTTAGAACAATAACAATTATTATAATTTATTATTCAACGACTTAATGTGTAATAGAAATGGTTATTACGACATAATTTATTGATATTGCAAATGAATAATATATAAACATAACTATTTAACGACTAACTATATATGCTTAAATATCATACATACATTTAAAAATGATTTGTTATACGTACTACCTTCGACGTTCAGTTGCACAGCTAAGTTGATCTTAGGCTCGGTGTTCACCTGACACTCGTATATGCCAGCATCTCTTTTTTGCACAAACTCTACCTTCAAATCCCATTGTTCGCTGTTTTCTGGATGCACGACGCTAAAACGCCCATCTCCAGTATACGTGTGGATGCTGGACGTCAATATATGCAAGTCTCGTTTTCGCATCCAAGAAACCTGAAATCAAAAAAATATACAAGTGCACACTATTAAGATGTTGATATCATGAACAAAATCCTAAACTAATCGCAACAAGAACAGAACATGAATAAACGAATGACCAAAAAATAAATAAATATAAAATAAAATAACAACTTCAGTGAAAAACGAAACGTAATTTCCCTGCTACGCACGGCGACGACGACGTCGACGCTCATTATTCGCTATCAATCAAGCGGATTACGGACGTTCGTCGGATTCCCTCCGCTTTTCCTCGTTTATAAATAAATCACTAAGACTTACAAAAATATTAAGTGCCTTATCTCTTGAAATATACGAGACTTTAAAGATCACTGTTATTTGGGAATTTTTCACTCGGCGATATTTTCCCTCTAATAAATGAATACAGCCGTGGCAACTAGCAATGAATCAAACTATTCACCGCCATAGCACTGTTATACTCGTATAATGATGTTGTCAGTAAGAGTTAAATTCAAATACATTGACCGGATCATATTTTATTGTTAGCAAAAAAGAAATACTACTGGGTATAACGAATTTCCGTTCTTAAATATTATTGTATTAACCTGGTGAAAATGTAAAGCTGTTTGTATATCCCTTGACCTAATTTGTCTATAATTAATCTCAATAAATACAACAAACGTGGGTGACATTTTTGGACGCTTATTAATAGTTTAATTTTCAGTAAAATAAATGTCTATACGGGGTAAGCACAGTAATATTATAATGTCTTATCCTATATATAATGAAAACTATCAAAAACCCATGTATAGCATTAACCACCAAACATACTCACACATATTTTTTTTTCAATCTAAGCATTTAAAGTGTGATATAAAAATACTTAGATATTTTGTATCATTTTAGGAATCTTTTGTTCTGTATTTTTTTCCAAATAAAAATTATACTTTTTAATAAAAATTTCTAAGCATATATTCTTCTGTAAAACCTAGACTAAATAAATCAATTTTATATTTTATTTAAATAAACCAGAAACTTTACATCATGTTTTAATTTTAATTTTTTTCTGATTAAATTTAATAAATGGATTATTGAAGAATAAACAAGGGATGAGTATGTATGATAAATCACCCTGTATGTATAGTATATACCTATATTATATAGTAAATTGTAAACCATTATTATTATTTTGGTTGGTTCAGTAAAATGATATCCGTGAAAAATAAATTGGTGAACAAAGCCAGTATTAAGGGGTGATGTAAAAACTGTTTGCAAATAATTGTGTTAAAAAAAAAAAAGTACCACGCATATTCTTTCTGTACATGGTAGTTTTATTTTTATTATTACAATTACCAAGGGTATCAAACAAAATATGAATTTCATAACTTGCGTATGGTATGCAGATTTCTCATACAATCCTAAACATTAAAAGAAATTATTTTTAGGTTTTTTTTTGCATTAGAATTTGGTTTTGAATCATAACTATAATTTATTCAACGGCGGTAAATACATGCGGACAATAAAATATAATCTTAAAAGCAGAAACATTATTTAAAAATCAATTTATTTTTCTACTATACAATTTCACTTGTTTTATCATTATTTAAAGAACGATTAGTTTTTATATGACGTTATTGATTAATGTCTCATTTATGATAACATTTTGGCGTGGTTGTCAGTTTAATAAATATAATATTATTTTGTATAGCAATTTTTAAATGTAAAATAAAATTTTCATTTTACATTCTGAATGAAGTGGTGTTTTGTGTCTGATACCACATATTGAAACTGATAAAAGCTACAATTTTCAATATTGAGGGTAGTTTTTGGTAATAGATTAAATCTTATTATGTGTATGTTTGAAGAAAGAAAATTCACTGAGACTAAAAAATTCAAAAATATTTAAGCAACACCAGTTTTTGACAAAATTGATTTATTTATTTGACTTAAAATGTCCTAAAAATTTAATATACATTAGCATATTTTATAATATATGATATATTTTGGCTCTTTTTGAGCTTTTAATATACACAGTTTAAGTTTAAGTTGATAAAATGTTAATTTTGAGGTTGAAAGCTTGAGCATTTTACTCAAGTTTTCAAAAATATTTTTGCTAACGTAACTAAAATATATCAAAATACCTGTAAACATTTTTTTTTTTTTATAAACGTTTAAATTCAAATTCTAACAAAATTAGATATTTACATAAAAAGTAGTGATTTTTGTTATTTTTTTTAATAATTCAAAAATAAACATGAACTTTCTCAACTGTATATGTATTTTGTATACCTATTGAATGAAATCTGTTGGTCCACTCACCTTTTAAACTCGTAACAGTTTTTTTGTAAATAATGATTTATAATTTAATTCAAATTTAAGTTATCCATTATAGAATTTACTCAGTGCGAGGTATATACAAAAATGCAATCTACTCTACTCTAAAATGAGTTCCTAGATTTTTCTTACCATTGAATTTACTAATTGAATCAATAGCTGTTTGTTATGTGTCTAGTATACAATAAAATAAGGTTAATATTAATGACTATAGACTATATGTATCGAATTTAGCACATTGATAAAAAAATACGACTTTTAAGATTGTAAAAAAACTCACATAAAATCTACGAAAGAAAACTATTGGATTCTGTACGTGACTTTCGTTTTAATAGCTCTAAATAATTTTCAATTGAAATAATAATTATATGTTAGGTTTAAATTATTTATTTTAAACAATTATACTGACTCTTTTATAAGTTCTTTTATGTATATATATATATATATATATGTGTGTGTGTGTGTGTGTGTATGGTTTATATTGAACAACTTGCAAGCATATTTTACGTGTAGGTAAAAAGTATGAAATATACAAACATTCATATTATGTAAGTAGTTACGTTTTATAACTAATTTAGTCTATATTAATTTTATAATTTTAAATTTAAAAAAAAAAATAATATCTAGTTAAATAAGTTTTTTTTTTGTTATATCTTTGTTATATAATTAAATATAAAATTGTTCAATATATTTAAATAATTTAAAATTAAAACAGTATAACGACCATTGTTATAATTCATATTTAAAATTATAAGACTTTGTATACATTCAAACAATTTTCAGCTAAAAATACAATCTATTGACTTGACTATGGGAAGTTAATATTTTATTAAAATACACCAATCTAAAATTATTATTTCGATATGTATTTTTTTTTTATTATTTTAATTAGTGTTACTTTTACTATATTTACTTAACTATTTATCTTTAACTATTGTATTAATATAGACAGAGGTAACATACAGCTTTTGTATATTCATAAAATATATATTTCTCAATGTTTTTATCTTAAAAATAAAATTTCACATAAAAAAAAAAACATCTGTTTAAACATAATATTTATGTTTATTATTTATGTTTACCATTTTATTTTTAAAAAAATGATAACTGTAATGTATTATTTTAACAAATATATCCTAATATACTTCAAGAAATTTAATACCATCTGTGACGTCCCAAAATGATTTATATAATTAATATGCGAATCTTAAGAAATGTAATTAACGTTTAACAAACACTTAAAAGATAAGACTGTATTTGTTTAAAGATTTATATGCAATTCTTGGAATTTAAAATGCCAAAAAAATAACGTTAGTCCATTAAAAGTTTGAGGAACTGTTAATAATTAATTGGACAAAATTAATTGTGTAATTTTGATAATTATATCAATATAGAATCATGCATTACTATATAGTAAATAAAAATAAATATTTGTGATACTTTAGTAATTATAATTAGGTACTAAGTATATATATATTTAATTTTTAATGAAGGTATTGCTCACGACGATTAATTCAATTTTGTTGATATTTGGTATCAGTAATATTTTGATATAAATAATGTTTCTGATGCCATATTATAAATTTAGTTTTATTTTATAATTAATAAAGAATTTAGGTTTTACGTAAAGGTTTAATAATAATGAAATAAAATGTAGGTAAACAATGTTTAAAAATATATACATTTAATATTGTTTTCAAACTTTTATAATTAATTAAATAAAATTTTCTTTATGATGAAGTTTACTATTTTATATTTTAGATAACTTGAATTAAATATATATATATATATATATATATATATATATTTATTTATTTAAGTATCAACCTGGTTAAATTTTTTTTAGTTAAAGGAAAATAACTAGTTAGTAATTAAACAAAATAAATCAGTTGTGTATGATATATAAATTTATATTATATTATAATATAGAGAATGGAATAAAAGATACAAGGGGTGACTGGTTAAAATTATTTATGTTAAAATAAATAATTAAGAGTGACTTGGCGCAGTGGGCGTTGACTGCTACCAGTCGCGGTTCTAGGACTGAAAGTAGGCACCGCCCGCTACTACTAGTTCCCGGATGGGTGACCATCCAGGTTTTGTAATAGTAAAAACCTTGCCACACATACACACACGTATAAAAACCCTACAGCACTCTCCCTCACAGTTTCACAGGCTAATGACCTTAATTGTCAAACCCTTAACCCCCCCCCCTCAAAAAAAAAAAAAATAAGAATAAATAACAGGAAAAGTATTGAAAATGAATAGTATATCACGTTAGGTACTTATGCGAGTTGTTTTATCTCCATTTGGAGCACGCGTAATGTATATCCATACATATTATTGAATTGGCAACGCGGATCCGGGTGTGATATACTATTATGATACAGTGGATATTAGATTATTATGGCCGATGAATACTTTTACAATACCTATAAAAAATTGTGCGTTATTATACTTCTGTTTGTTTTATTATGTATTTATTATTATATATATGATATGACGTATCCGGATGATTTGACAACTCTACAATACAATTACATTTATCTATGCCATAATATTTTCCTGATATATCATATTTAATATGACATATATCTGTGTGCACTTTTATGTTTTATGTCTGATTTTATTGCTCCTAAATAACTTTTTTCCATTTTCAATAGCATCTTAAGTATTTTAGTTAACTTAATATGTTAATATGTACCTGCGGTAAATTGATAATATAGTCATCAAGAAGGATAACCTCCAATCAAGTAGGATAATATCATTTTTAAATATTGTTTGTCATATTTATTTTACTTTGAAATTTAAATACATTATTAATATAATTTTTATTTTTCTATATTTACATATTTTTGGCATCAACAACAAAGTTATTAGTTAATTAAATAATAGTATTCTTATATGTTAATGTATTACAGGAAATTATATTTTTTTTCAAAACTAGATAATTCAATTTTAATATTAAAAATGAAATTTATTTTTAAAGCCTTGTAAATTTATATTATGTACAGTATAATTTGTTTAGTAAAATATAATTTTATAGCTCGATTAAATCGTGAATGAATAAATATAGTAGGTATTGAAATAAAAAAAACAACACAAATATATAAAATAAATTGAAAAGTATTACGGAATAACTTTCTATAATTTTATTTCAACTAAGAACATTTTTTAAAAACTTAACAATTCATATGATTAAAATAAAAATTGTAAGAATATTTTGTTATAAACATTTTGAAAAAATAACCAAAATAGTACTGAATTCAATGTAAATGTAAAATGATAAAATAGAGATAACATTAAGAGAGATAATATATAAATTCCTACAGATTATTTTTTTCACATGTACTTTTGTTTTCCTTATCATAATATGTTTATATTATATAGTCATTGAGACTGTGATTTATATCCGATTGTATTTATATTTTTTTCGTACTCCCTGTGAAATACATCATATGAGTTTATCTCAATAACTGAAAATCGTTTACTATGACAAATTAATAATAAAATAAATAAGTAAATGCGATTAAGATTTAAGAATAAACAATTATACCAAAATAAATAACAATACCATATTAGGCATGGTGTAATTTAATAACATGTACAAATGTTTAAAATTGAAAAACACTATTGTTTTAACTTAAATAGGAATGAGGAATAATGTCTAAAAGTTATTATTCACAATATATTATATATTACCGACTTATAATTCTACATAATTCAAAATTATTTTTCATTTGTATTTGTTAAAACAGCCTACAAAAATACTGTTAGCATCTGGTTCCCTCTTCAATGGATTTAATAATATTCATCGGTATTTATTTTGATGTTCTTTGTTTCATTCATCTTTAACACAGACCAATGTATATATTAAGGTAGTAAAACAAAACAAAATACCTCTAAAGCTCTGTAATAGTTTTCGTTGAATTCCGTTTGCAACATCGAGAAATAAATCAAAATCCTATAACCTACGACAAACGTACAAAGTCAAATAGCAATTTAATACAATTTAATTTCTCAAACACGTATTTCTTCTTTGAACTACCTGACAGCTGCTGTAACTTTTGTAATATTATGCATACTTGCTTCATTCATTATACTTTATTCGTAATTGTCCTTAGACTCATTATATGCTTTAAAACTTCTGAAATCTGAGTTACATCACAGACGTATATGGGTATTTATTATGTTGGAGTTATGTTGTATTATAAAATAAATTAATTTCTATTCACTAATGATAATTACATAATACATATAGTATTAATAACTACTGATTTCAAAAACATATGAATTATATGATAACTATAAATGATTTTAAAAAATAATTATGAAAAACCAAGATACGGAAAAAACGTAAATATTTATGTTAATTTTTGCATTTGCTTATTGTAATATTTGTACAGATCGTAAATTGTTTTAAATTTGTTAATTTGTAAATTATTGTAAAAAATAAAAAATATATATTTATGCAACATCAGCGGTGTTCAATATTCGAAAAAATAGATTTTAGTTTTTTATTGTGATTAAAAAAATGAATAAAGTTGTAATATATATTTTTTGTTATAATTTTCAAAATTGTTTGGATCCTTTTGTGACATTTATAGACATATATCATTTTTCCTATAATGTGTTCTACAACATATAAAAACATATTAAAAAGACATGCTTCATTTTTTTTTTTTTAAGTCTCTAAATCTAATATTTACAACATTTTAAAAACCTAATCTAATATAACTTAAGGAATCTTGTGTTAAATTTTCAAATATTAGATTTAAACAGAAACATTTTTATGAATTTCTAAATAAAAAAAATTACAAATTTTCATGATTTTGGCGTATTTGGTCGAATTTCTAACTTTAGATGCATATAAAAAACAACTGTGGATTCACGCTCATTAATTTTTAATTTTCACTAACAAGTTATGTAAAACTTTGTATTAACATTTCAAGTATTTTTTTTCAAACAAACCATTTTTTATTGACAATAATAAAAAAATAAATATTTACTGATAATTTCGTATGGCTAATAATAGCTCAAAAAAGTCAAAATATATTAACAAATATAAATAATATTAAAAAAAATATTAATGTTTCATCTACCATATAACTAGGTAATTGAAGAATAAATTAATAATAGTAATATTAATAAATAATAAAATATCTTTAGATATAGAGGTTACTGAGATATACAATGATTTATATACACATAAATCAATGCAATATGGTTCACAATTAAATTCTGTCAGAAAAAAAATTGTATTAGTGTTGACATAGGAAGAACTCCAGAGTTCACAATTTGATGCTTTTAATAAACACATTTTATTTATTAGATAAAAATTGCCAATAAGCAACTACAATACCTATCAGTATTGTAGTAAAAAGTATGAAATGAGAACTAATAAGAGTTGTTTATTAATTATTATAGTGTTCAATACTTTGAATGCATTATAGAATTTTAATTAGTTCCAGGAAAACCCCATAGATAATCATAATATTTTATCTTACAAAATACAATTTGATACAAATGATTATTTTTTTCATTTTAAACAGGATTTAATATATATATATATATATATATATATTAAAAGCACAGCATATGTATTAACATTTGCATTAAATTTAAAAAAAAAATGTTAGTTTTTGAAATGCATTCTTGTTTATTTTTTGTATAATACAAGGTATAGTTACCACTAGTATCACTAGTGTTCTTAGTAACTACTAACATTAAATATATTTTAAAATTCAGACCTGTAATATTTATATTTACATAATATAACATACTATGGAAGATATTATTAATAATAATGAATGTTAATATCTCATTTAATACATTTTTAAAATGTATAAGTATCTTTTGTCAAGTTAAGGTGTGGAAATACATCCTTATAATCTGCTCATATTTTTCAAATTGATAATGAAATATTTAATCGTATCGATTTTGTTTGATATTATAGTACTAAACTATGGTATTTTACCAAATTCCTAAATAAACACAAACTGGTTTCTTATTGTTCTAATTCAAACTTTACTAATTTTAACATCAAACTCCGCTTATCTTAATTATTATGGAAAGGTAACACTGTGTGTTACAAAACTTATATGAGCTTTTTGCGCAAAATCAAAATTAATGGTATTTTCGTCTTACTAAGTCTATAATATACCTAAAACTTACTTCAACAATGAGCAAAAAGCTGATATTCTGTATCGATAAACAAACATTTCAACATTTTTTTTTTTTTCATAAACATAATTTATTGAGACAAATTAATTATTTTTGTTTTTAATTAATAAAATACATGTCTATAATAATTTTGCTAAAAAAAATTAGAAATGTTTAGTAGTTCTATGTAGTACTGTAACAGTCACTAAGGATATAATATAATTGTATTTAGCTAATTATTACACACTCTTTTCTATGTATTATAATTTATAATCATTGTAGGACTCAATAAAATAAATTGTTATTTTAAACTATTTCATTGTATTTATATCTCACCGTTCTTTGTACATTTTTTCTTTAATATATAGAAGAAAGGTATGCAATTGTTATATTTTCGTTCAAATTTAAAAAAGTTTGTATAAACATTGCGTATTAAATATACTGTGATATATTATAAATATAATTTATTTTAAAATTAAATTATATTTTTTACTAACATTTCAATTTTATAATACATTTATTGAAAATAATTCTGTTTTTAAATCCATTACAAAAATAGTGTACAGTTTTTGTTGTATCTTATTCATTATAATATTATTGTAAATTAGTCAAATAAACTAAGACAATACACATATTTTCAAGCTATCTTTTCATATTTATAAAGATTATTTTCTGCACTTAATACTAAATTAAACCATTACATTTTATACGATATAAATTAATTTATTATTTTCCTAAATTACTAAAACATAATGTGTAGAAAAAAAAACAAAATTTTACCTAATTAAAAATAAAACACTATAATACATATAATAAAAGTTATTGATATTAACATTTTAAATTGATGGTTTTACTACCTAATTTATTTGTTCTCTCCTAATATTATCTCACAGATTATATTTTATTTTGAATAATACATAAGTACTCTTAGTATATATTATGAATCTTTACCGTGTCGTCACTCGTTATATGATTTAACACATCTGTGCCAAATAAAACATAGCACGCGTTAAAAAAAAAAAAAACATTTAATGGCTGAATATAAATTTTCAATTCTCTTTGGATGGCGAATTCAGCGAATTTATGAAGTGTTAAATCGAAACAAAGATCACTATTTTACACGATTCTATTGGACTATATACATCATTCAATAGAAAACATCTATTCAGTATTCTCAAGCAGTTTGTGTTCGGTTCATTAGGTTTGTTCGGTAATTCACACTTTTACAGCATATTGTATGAAGAAATTGTGTATGTTTAGTATAGAAATAAAACAAATTTGGCCATATTATGTTATTTCAAGTCGTATATATTTAAACACTTAACCAATTGCGATCAATTGCACTGTCATATAATTATTATACAATCATACATATAATTAGGATTTAGAAATTATAGAACAATATAACATTTTACTACTTACTGAAATTAAATATAAATCAATGTCTAGGAAATAAAATAATTTATATACTTTTATCTAACTGTAATATAATAAATTGTACACAACCACTAAACTAATAACATCAATATAAAAGTAAGGAAACAGAATACCAGATTACCTTAGCCACTAGAAAGAAACCCATGTTACATATTACATTATTACAACATCAACTTTTTTACATAATATAATATTAAATATGTAAATACTATATATATATACATCATTGATCATGCAAGCAGATTTTTACCCCACGCGTCATCGACACAAAAAAAGGTAGGAATGGTCTCTCATCTTAACCAAATATTTAAAAAGAATCTATTGGGTACAAGCCACTCTGACCAATAGCCATATTTGACATTCAACGTAACAATGAAGACCACATAATCAATACTCAACCATTTTTTCCATATTCAGAACACATTAAAAATAACAACCTCAACAATATTAAAAAGTCATACTATGTAAGTCAAAGGGACAAATCGTACTAGCGCTCACTTCTCATCCATCATACTAATGACTATATATTATTAATTACTAGCTATGTGTGTTTTTATTTAACATTATTGTATACTTAATTTAAAAATATACGATTTTCATATCTATCCTACATATAATCTCCAGACCAAAGTGTATTTTACTTATGGAGACTTGAGAATAAGGTTTGACTTCATATAATAATACTGCTCATAATAGTTTCTTTGTATTTGGTATCTATACTCTGAGTTTATTCGTTAGGTCAACAGTTGTTTTAATATTAATCTTAATATAATTTTCTTCCCTAAAACAAGTAATTTTAAGCCCACATTTCAATATTAAATTTAATTTAAAGTAGATTGGTTCTGGCATATTTATATATAGGTATATAAGTTTTAAAGTGCATAACAATAAATTACGCTACTCTAATTTAGTGCTTCTCAATCTTTTTAGGACCACGTCGCAAATTTTTCTCCAAAATTCTATCTTGATTCACATGGTTTCGCAGAATAAAAAAGTATTTTAAAAAATTAAAAGTTAATAGTAGAAATTTTACGACAAAAACGTACTGACAATACTTGTCGTTCGAACTAGCATAATAATATGAACGATATTACAGTTTTCGGGTAGTTTTCGAAATTTATAATACTTCAAGATTGAAGTTCATATACTTTAAAAAACATAAATATCTCGCGAACTACCAAAAGTTGTCTTGGGACCCATCAGAAGGTTACGACCCATAGTTTGAGAAACACTGCTTTAATCTATTGGTTATACGAGGTCTATGTGTGACAACGTGGGGTGTTTGGTTACCATGGCCTATACTTAACTTATTGTATACATCTTACAAACCCCTCTCATTATCAATAATTTACTCGTTAATATAAAATCTGTCTAACTTACTATTTATAAAACACTTGTAGTATAATGAAGTAGTAATATCGTTCATTTTACCCAGCTCAATATAGATATTCTTCAGATTAGGAATAATCATTTTAAGTAAAAAAGGAATAATAATAAGTACTATAATCACCAATACAAAGATTTCTTTATAATATATATATACATATACTCACTTATTTGTACACATACAATATATTACTCTACAAATAAGAAGTAGAATAATATAATGTAACCCGAATAAGTTATACAACGATAAAATTGAACCACACACTATATATGAGATCATCAACAACCCCTGTATTCCTCCCCTTGCTCGCCATGTTTAGCCTTAAATCTTTCTATATTGCACATACCCGCATTTAGCACGTAACAAATTGTAAAAAAACATTCGAAAGAAGTGAAACACTTAAACATTCAAAATGTAAGAAAATAACTAGACATACTGCATTCCAACTAAAACCCACATGACTTCCATAATTTCGACGCACTAATTTCACCTAATTTATGCTATTTTATTAAACCATAAAAAAGTTAAAAACTAATAATGTTCAATATTCCTTTGTAGTTAATTAAATAAGATAATAACTGAAATGCTATGTATTTTGTATATTTTATTTAAATAAAAACCCCTAATTTATTATTATTTAAATACTATTTTTGGAAAATAAATATTTTATTTTTTTGTTTATTATATATATATATAATAAATACAGTTAAATATTTGTTTAATAGTTAAGTATCACCTCAAATAAATATGTGTTACGTGTTTGTGATATTGATCGAAATATTACTCAAATAATTCTATAAAATTCTCGACCAACCTTTAACTAGAGAAGAAGTATTTGGAGAACATAACATTCAATTAAACTACAGCTTTTTCAAAACTATTGGTATCGATACCAAAAGTTAAAATAAGACAACTTTGTAGCAATGTGAAAAAATAAAAAAAAAAATATGTAACTGTACAATTTAACATTGTATTGTAGTAAAGCAAATAATCATATTATATAAGTAATACATTTTAATGTAGATGTAATTGTAGGCTAATGAACTTGTTGTTGAAGCCATTGATAGTTAGTTTTATTCCAATAATAAAAAAAAAAAAAATAATAATAAATTATTTTTTTTTTCTATAACTTAAAATAAATTGTAATGAAATATATATATATA
This sequence comes from Pentalonia nigronervosa, assembly GCA_014851325.1. NCBI lineage: Eukaryota > Metazoa > Arthropoda > Insecta > Hemiptera > Aphididae > Pentalonia > Pentalonia nigronervosa. The sequence continues at coordinate 64,724 of JACXSJ010000915.1, read as the reverse complement.
TATATATATATATATATATATAAATATAATATATATACACAGTAATGAAAAAAAAAATATTGAAGATGTTTGTAAAAATAATAGTTATATCTTACGATAAATTGTTATTTATTCTATTAGAAATATATCAAAACTATTTATTTATATTTAGTTAAAAGTAGTACCTATGGGAAACCTTTGATAAGATGAATACTAAAGGCAAGATGGAGAATCGTTGTGTCATAAAAAATATTGAGGTTTAGGAAAAAATGTTGAACATAAAATATGATATGTTAGACAAACTGTATTAATATTATTTGTTATCAACAAAAATTACAAGTGATAAGGTACACGGGTGTGTTGAAAATTGAAATGTTGAATATGACGGCAATATGAGATGTAATGTTTTGTAGACACCAAATAATGAATAACAAAAAAAACAATTTAATAATTGTTTATTCTCAATTATACCTTTATAATAATATTTTTAATGGCTAATTTTATTAGTTTTCGATTAATGTGATTTTGATAGAGTTTATTTCTATTTTAAGACTATTATAAACGTTCAATTAAAATATTACTATTTTTTTTTTTTTTTTAAACGGAAAAATCACAAAATTGCAAGATGAACCATGTCCTATGTTAATATTTTTATTCCAAGTTTTAAATTCAGATTTATGTTTAATCTGTTATATGAATATATTTAATATACTAAAGTAAATGTTTTCCATGCAATTTTTAATTAAATAGGTGACAATAATAACAATAGGTACCTATTATAATTTATAAATAATATATGCAACTTAATACTTATAGACTACTATTACTCTCATTTTCCTATTAAATGTCTATGCGTATCAATTGTATGGAATTAATTGTTATTGTTACCACCAATATGAACCTATATGTTTCATCTTACCTCAATCTCTCGGTCCATGGTGGGACAAAAATTAATTTTATGTTTAATGAATAATAATATAATATAACTGATTGAACATTTAGAAACTACATATAATTCAACATAAATAAGGATCATTGTTTTATCAATAAAATAAAAAAAAAAACTTGTTAAAAGATAATTCAAGTTAGGCGTTTCATCTTACTTAGATTTCCCCTATCAGATTAGATGAAAATGTGGGTTTTGTATCATTTAATATAATATGTGTTGAATTTATTTCTAAGAAAATTAACACTTAGTTTTGTTAAATCCCGATGAAAAAAATATATTTTTTTTAGTGACTTGCACTTTGTTGCTACTAAAAGTATAATATTTTATTTTGGGTGTTAAGCTTTTTGAAAATGGTATTTATTGTGATTGGAATTTTAAAAAAAAGTTTTAAAAAAGCAGTATTTTATAAAAAAAAAACTGTAAAATTATTACATACTTTTATAAATTACGTGAATATTTTTTTAATGTTTCTATTGCCGTAAAGAAATGTTAGTACTATAGTAATATTGCATATTACACAACGACCATTAAGGCACCCGAATCGATGTAATTTTTTTCAAAAAAAAAACACACTTCACAGTTATAGGTAATCTACAATCATTTTTGCTTTTAATTGGGAAAAGTAAACAATTCACATATTTTGTATTTCAATTAAAATTGATCATACATCTTCTTATCGATTTCTGGAAAATTTCAATATTTATTATCAAATTAAAACATAAATTCCCGTACAGAAAACGTATTTTCTACCACTAATATTCGTAAGCGTTAACAATAACAGTGTTATAATAATTGCAATAATAATTTATGACTTTAAAAATAATTAGTTTTTATTGAAAAGAGCAGCTCATTCGGTGAATATTAATACGAATAACTCGATAGTGGTATGAAATATTTCATCTTGCTCTTCTATGCTTAGTCATACTAAATATTTTTAAAATAAGAATTATTTGTAAATTGTAATATAATTATGTATTTCTGTGATACAATAGGTACCCATTTACGATGCATAGACGAAAATCAGGGGTTGCTTGATAGGACTTGGGAACCATAAAATTCTAAAGAAACCTAACCTCCTTAAAATGTTGACGATGATTATTTTCTCTTTCCAACTAAATACTTGCGATTACAATAATATTATTATTTCGTAAATAATTAACACAATAGTGTCAGTATTGTATTGTTATTTTTATTTTGTCATTGTTTATACATTTATATTAAATTTATTTTGAATAATTTTTCCTGTATAACTATCAAATATGCTGAAAATCTTTAAATTTGTAAAAATATGCAAAGTAAAATTGCTTATTTGAATTGCGTATTCTCGAAAACATATTTGTGTTCTACTACTCTGCTATATTTTACTATCACATGAAATACGGATGAGCAATTATTATAAGTCCCAAAGTCCGAATCCTGCTTATGTTATGTGAACTCGTCTAAAATATATTCATACAATAATGTATATATCATCATTACTCACTAATTTCATGTGTAATCTATTAGTGTTAAACACTAAAATGTTATCAATAACATATAGAGCGTAATGCTTCGGTGCAAACACAATTTGCTCGTTGGCAGAGTCGGCCTACACCATTGGTAGAGGTACCCACATAATATTATTATTATTATTCTGTTATAATACGAACGCAACCCCACAGTACACGTGTACACGTATGAAATGGGATCTATGGCCGTCCTTAGTTTCGTTTATGTTTTTCACGGTGACTGGGAGAAGAGTTTAATTTGTTCATTATTGCACCAGCAGTGGTGTGGTGTGGTGCAGGTGGCTGAAACGGCAGAAACGGCAGCGACAAACTCTCGCCCATGGGGTAGTACGGGATTAACAAAGGCAATAATAATGTGCACGGAAACAAAAGGGTTGTATCGTGTGGCACGCGCAGGATAGCCCGGCAGCGGCGATGGAGTCGTCGTCTTCGTATAGTCCGACTCGGAGCAAAAGGGACAAATTATTCCGAAGTTTAGTCAGTGCGATTCGTAAACAGATTAACGGCGGAGGCGGCGGGCCGACCGCTTCTCGTGTGCCTCTAGATTGTTGGCACCGGAAGCCGTTATGTAGGCAGGATACTATAATACTACTGCTGCCACCGCCGCCGCCGCTGCTGCTGCTGTTACTACTATTATTCTTGCCGATCGATAACACCCGACACCGTCTTCCGATGGGTCATCGGCGGCAGTGTTAACGATTCCTTAACATCAGAACCAATATTTTGGTGTGTGTGTGTGTGTGTGTGTGTTTCTATGTATTCACATACTTGTCATCACATTTTAACTTCTTCATTATTTTACTTCTCTACATTTGTAACTGTTAACGACTGTTCAATGTTTATGTGTTAACTTTCAACCGAACTTTTATTTTACATGAGCCATACATAAAAAATACCAAGTATAATGCATTCAAATAAAATCAACTAAATAATCTAAATATACTTTGAAATAAAAAGTCCATTTTAAATCGTGTATTGACAAAACTATCTATAACTAATCAACACTTCGTAAATTTTAAGATAAATATGTAACTATATTGACACATGTTTACATAATTGATACTTGTAAACTCAACGATATACTTTTCCTTAAGAATCGAATAAAATCATTACGAATTACTTTTATAGTTTTCTTATTTCCGAAATAATGTATAAATATTCTAAGGCATCATGTTCGTAATAAATAATCAATTATTCTAAAATAAAAAAAATATTTGTACATACCTCAATTCACAAGAAAATAATATTGTTATGTCTATTATAATGCTTACAACATACCCCTATAGTTGTATGACATACTGATAAAATATGTATTGAATACATGTTTGAATGTATATAAAAATGTTTAGTAGAAGGCATACAGTAGAAAAATGTATATTATGTATCAAGAAGTAGCTCCAAAAAGGAATTCCATATAAAAATAAATGAGAAGTCATATTTGTAATATGCGCTATAAATTGGCAACTAGATAGGTTCTGAAAGCTACAAACCAAAGAATTTTGTTATTGATTTTGTCTAAAATGTTGTCAAGAAATAAAGATATTTTTAAATACTGTAAAGTGTACAGAATATATCTCGAATAAATGGTTTTAATTTTTACGTATTTAATATTATATTACTTTTTTGTATTTTGTATATTTAGGTTTAACATTTTTAAATTACATTTTGATATTAATTTATTATTTAATTTATGTTCAAGTGGTTTCACGTATTTTATTTATTTTTAATAGTTGATACCTATTATTTCTTTAGCAACATATACATAATTTTATTTCCAGATCATAACAAAATTCAATGTCAACAATTTTAATTACCTTATTTTATTATTTTTTTGCTTTTTTAATTTTGCTTTAGAAATTGCACGAAATTAATTTAACTATAACACAGTGTTACTAAACACTTAGTCATTAAACATGTTTAATATTTTTTTATTTATTATTCTTATATTTATTATACACTTATACCCCATAGTATTTTACAATATTTTATGTATTAAAATGTACAATGTCTATTTTCTAACTAGGTTTTATGTTTATAGATTAAGAGTTTTGAAGTAGAATAGTTCAATAGTAGGTAAATTTAAAATGTTGATTGGTTATTATTAAGATTTATATAAGTGCTATTTTTATTTCACATTATTTAAGTTTACATTCATCCGAACATTGTTTAATAATATTATAAAAACAGTTGTAGCTATTTTTATAAAAAAAAAAATCACACCGTTATCACTAATCTTTCAAACTTAACAATCTAATTACTATTTGAGTATACCTAGGTATATATATATATATATATATATATTATAAAGTGCAGTGCTTACTTACATTATTTATTAAACACTTCATAATCATATTTAATTGGTTTATTTAAATCACTTAAAATATATTCATTAAACACCAATTAAGTATTTTAATAAATATACTTTAGTTTTCAATCATTATCTATGTATGAAATATTTGTGTATATATATTTTTTTAAATTTTATTGTTTAATTAAACTGATTAGTTTTATAATGTGTATATATAACTTAAATATGAAATAGTATTTTTTGAAACAATATTGTTGAATGTCCAATAGCTAAAGTTGTTTTCAATTACTTAGGTGTACTGAAGTTTAACATTTTAATTGGAAATGATAAACTATAAATATGTTGAAAATGGGATTGTCTTTGAAAATAGAAATTGAAAAATACAAGGGTTTTCTCGTCAAATGTTTTTTTATTATATAGCCTTTAGTTACGATTTTTTTTAATATACTTATAATATTTAAAACTCATACGTTTATGTTTTAGATTGTTTCCAATACGCGTGGGAGGTCACATTTGGGTGAAGCACAAAGTAAACATATGGGACTCCTTATTTATATATAGCTCATGACGAAATAAATAACTAGAAAATCGAATGCAGTGGTAATGATGAAAAAAAATGGTATTTCTACAGCAGAAACGTATACATTTTTATATTTCTAAAATAAGTGAACGTATTTCGATTTTATTCCATTGAAATGGGGAGAATCGAACGCGTCGTGTACGCTACCGTGTTCTTGACGGGAAATTCGAAAGGAATATGTTTAAAATACAGTTGAACGATATTAATATTCTTTCCGAAAATATGCGAAAATAAATGGGAGACAAGTAGGTAGTGAAAATACGATGGTTCTGAAAGAAATCGCTCACTCGTTCCACTCGTCGTACACGGTGGTAATAGTTCGTGCAATGACGCTCAAGTAGTTGTATATAAGTCGTTCGGAAGATATTAAATTTTCTTGGATTACTCTGCATTTTAAGTCATAAAATGACACGAGTGTCATTAAAAAAACCACACATACGGTATATAATTGACAAGAACAGAAATGAGCAGCACTAAATTTTTCAAAAGTCTTGTTGGAACATCAATTTTGTTGTCGACTTAAAAATAAAATCTATTAACTGGGAAAAAAATGTTTTTTCAGACACTATTATTAGAAAATTTAAGGTACATAAGTGTCCATGCACGTTCAGCGGTTCACAAAAATCTCTAAAAATCTTTTGCACATATTTTCAAAACAGAATAAATTGAAGAAAGATATTATGTTGTGTAATTATCTTGAAGTTACTTGACACTTTTAGTGACACATCTTTGTATTTTAAACCTCTAAAATTGAAATTAATAAGAATGTTATTGCACATATTTTAAATATATATTCGATAAAATCTTCAATATATTTTAAAAATAATACATAATATAATTAAAATAAATATCTCTATATGATGGGTGGTCTAAATTAAAAATATTCAGTATCTTTTAAAGTAATGAGAAAAATCGAAAAAAAATTGGGTTAAAACTCGAATGAACATTTACATAAAACTAGTTTTTGACATAATTGTTAATTTTGAATGATGTGCTGCTAATCAACGTTTATTTAAGAACGAATAAAAAATATTTGAACAAAACTAATAAGTTATAGATACTACCAAAAACACTGATCTAAAACTGTAAAAATAGTTAATCTTCTTTATAAATATTGTTTGAGAATACATAAAACTTAAACCATGCAATTTACAAACGTGATTCAGCCCATTAATTTGTATTGATTTTTTAGATATAATGGCTTACTAATAATCTGTTTAATTTAACAATTAAATACTCTTTCCTTATCTATTACCGAATCCGTGTCATTTTTCTTTGTGAATACTGATTTCAAATGTTTACATGGAAAGTATCTTTGAATATGTAACAAGAATAATCAGACTTAAATAAATTTAATTTTTAAGCAATATTTGTGAGTTTATACATTTATGACTTATTTTTAAAATGTATATTCACTTGGAAACAATTAGTTATAAAATAAAGTGTGATTTATTTCAATTTACATGATCAATAAAATTTTAATTAAATTTAAGTTCACAATACAATAATAGGATTAAAATATTAATTTTATATAAAAATAATTATAATTTAGAATATTATTAAATGATATGCACTCAGCTTAAAATAGAATATTCTGTTTTTGTTTCAATAATTTTTTTTAGGTACTTAGTCAAAAAGTTAAGAAATTGAAAAACTAATATATTTAGAGTGTCTTAAGGGAGTCTGTATTTTTTATAACAGGTTAATCAAGTTAACATAACACGAGTCTAGTGAAAATAATATTTTATTTATTTAGTTTATACGTCTTCACTACGTTAGACTTTATGTAATAGTTTATTATATTTTATTGTAATTATATGCATAATTTTGAATATGGTATCGCAGCAAAAAATAAAAATATACGTTTAGATAAATACAATTATTGTGTAATAAAGTTTTAAAAGGGTTTAAAAACAGTTCTTCTTTAAAGAGTTAGATATAGGTTATAAAAAGAGCGATTGAGTACGATGATTGATATGAATATGTGAAAATAGTCATCAATATACGTACAAACCTATCATATCGCGTAATTTCCACACACATTTGCACTGTGATACTGTGATCTGTAACTTACTGAAAAAAACTTTGGTTTATTTGTAATTAATTTTATTTTAGAATTACTTTTCAACTTTCTTCAATTATTTACTATAACTCTATGTTAATATATAAATACATGGGTAGGTATTAGTTTTTTTTTTATTATTACATTTTAAGTCCTGGATTGTATCAACAAATTTGATCAATATTTTTGAAGAACTGCATTATGTGATATATAAAAATGTTTCAATAAAACACATTATTCATCGTTATTTAAATCTATATCATCACCACTTTTCAAAGTGTTATTTTAAAATTAAATTATATCCAAAAGTAAGAAACTAAATGGGAGTTTTTTACTTTTATCGATTCTACCATTTTTATATCAATTCAGCCGGCTATCGATTTAAATAAGTGGAGATCACTGTTAATAATAATAATTTATTTGATTTGTTGTAATTTGGTCAATAAACTAATCGAAATTGATAAGAAGTTTACAGTAAGTCAAAAGTACTATGGACCTATTATAAACTATAGAATATATAATTTTAAAATTAGGTTTTAAAAATAAAATGATTGCTCATTAAAAATACATTTTAAATTTGTTATAAGATTTGAATAGTTTTAACATTTTGCCATGCTTATAGTTTAATTAAAAATATCTAAAATTAATCATTATGATAAAACAAGTACAAATCGATTCTACAAAATTATACTAGCCTAAACTAATTACGGTTCAATAAAGTGATGGGTTATCAATTACGTGGAATGAAGTTTTTAAATAACGCAAGTAAGCTCCAAGGTAATTTTTTCGTGAAAGAATTACATAGTAAAAAAAAATACACTTGATATGGGTTTTCCTGGTCGGGTCGTAAATAATACGGTTTTATCGATACATCCGCATTATGTGACAATATCGCATTAGAAAGTAGCTATATCACACTTTACCTCGACCTATATATGTTTCAAAGTACGTATAATTTTAGCTTAAAGGTAAAAATATATTTTTTTCTACTCATCGCGTTGATTTATACGTTGCAGACAAATCTGTACGCCAAAGTACTTATGTATGCACACGTTTTGAATTGTACGCTTGTATTTATTATTTACATACAGGCATCAGCAAGGCATATCGTACATGTGAATATTTTGAGTAGGATTTAGAATTCAAAATGAATGAAAAAAGTAGTTAAAACTACTCACAGTTCTCTAATCTCAAACATAACTCATAAGTCTAATGGTGAAACACCACTAGCTTTTTCTCAACCGTTTAATCATTACTCATATTACTATTATCGTTATCAACAGTAAAATAATTTTGCATATCACCGTGTCTCTATCTCACACACAATTAGGTTCATTGTATAAAAATTATATGACATAATGATTTTAAAATATAATATGTTAATCAGATATATTATCAATTGTTCCATTCATTGTTGTACAAGTGTAGAAGATTATCATCTTTACTTCGAATTGGTATAAAAATATTCTGTAAAATTATTCGAGATTTATAGAATAGTTTTATTGTGGGGTATTGCATATTGCTGTAGTTTTTATTAGTCATAACTCATAACACACATTAGTTTACATATCTAGAACTGTGATGAGTTTTAGGTCATTGAAAATTATTTTCAAATCCCAATATACAACTATGATGTTCAGTGTGTATTTTATTCATTATTTTGTTGAATATGAAATAAAACTACCTAGTTAAAAATAATGTAGATGATTAATTTAATGAGCATAATGTAATTATAATACAATTATCAATGGTAAATAACAATAATAATTTATGTATAGTTATAAAACGTCAAATAAAATTAATAAAATGTTAGATCAGAATTTTAGTTTCTATTAACGTTATACGTACATTTCAATTTATTTAATTATAATGCTTAATGTAATATTTACGAACGTTTTCTTTTATTTCATTGTGATTAAATTTATATCAAGATGTATAGGTATTATAATATTTAATATTTATTAAAATGTTGGAACATAACTCAATTAATTTAAGTAAGTAATATCATTATGCTGTTTTTAAATAAAAGATGATATGATTTTTAAAATTGTTGTAAATATTAACAGTTTTTAAATTCTTTATCCATAATAATTTGCTCAGAAATCCCTATTGTTATTATATGATTAACTTTTTAATCAATAAACTAAGAACAACCTTTTAATTTGTCATTATTACCTTCATAATTAATTATCTAAGTTATTTAGTAAATATTTGGCATTCTATTTATAAATTAAATAACAAAATATGATCAGTCAATATAGTTGAATTCTATAATGATAAGCTTGATGTACAATCAATTATTATAATATGCTTTTTGATTATATTTTTAAATTTTAAAATATAATATAATTAACTACTTCTAATAGACTAATGTTTTTTTTTTTTTTTTATGCATTTGAATTAATGTTAAGATAATTAGTTCTTGTAATTATCTAATAACTATTCGGTATTAAATAATTTAAATCATAAATAAACTATGTTAAAAAATGTGGTTTAAAATTGTTTATACTTATTTATTTATTGATATAAATGCCTGTATGGCTCAAGTATAATAATTACAATAAATTAACTGTATGTAAATAGTAAATGAAATAAAAAATACGTATATATAGTAATTAAAATATTAATATAAATAATAGGTCAATAAAACAATAAAGATTAATTAAAAACCTCTAGAATTAATAAAAATCAAAAACATATTAAGGAAACTTAGCTTAATAAATGGGAATCAGGAGTAAAATAAATCAAAATGTTTCAACTCATTACACTCACGAGCAATACGATCTAGAGGATTATTATAGCCATATGACGTACAATGGAATAAAATTGCAAATGTAGGACATCTACGTGAATTATATTGAGGAACGTTAAAATTTAATGAATGCAATAAATCAGGGCAGGGTACAACGCCTTTTATGAGTTTAAATATAAAACGAATATCTAAAAATTTGCATCTAGAAGTAAGAGAATCTAACTTAAGAGTGTTTTGGATTGACGATAAAGGCATAGGAAATAACAGATCTATAAGACCATGTAGTTTCCTCTTATATCCAATAAAACGTATGAACTTTCTCTGAACACGCTCAAGTGATTCAATAAGACCAATTTGCGTAGGATTCCATAGAACCGAGCAGATCTCTAAAATAGGTCTAAATAATGAGGTATATAAACTTTTAAGACAACTTTCATTTTTGAAATTTTTCGTATTACAAATCAGAAAACCATGACTATTAAATGATTTCTTGCATGAATAATTAATATTAGAAAAAAATGAATAATTAGCCTGGAATATCACAACCAGGTCATGGCAATGATCAATTTCAAGTAGCTGATAGCTGATCACCATTGATATGATAGTCATAATTGACTTTGGTTTTTGTATGAAAGAAATATATTTGTATATTTGTATATTGAACAAACATAATTTTGCTAAAAGATCAATGTAATTTACAGAGTTAAAAGCCTTGCTAAAATTTGTGTAAATGACATCTGTTTGTCTGCCAGACTCCATAGAATGTAAAAGAATATTAGAAAAATACAGTGAGCTAGTTTCAACAGAACGCCCTTTCCTAAAACTATGTTGATTATTGTCTAGTATAATATTAAAAGTAAAAGTTAAAGAATGAATTATTAATTTTTTTAAAAGTTTAGGCAAGGCAGATTCTTTTGTTATCGGCCTGTAATTGGATACCAAATAATTATTCCCTGACTTGTTAATAGATTTGACAAAGCTATTCTTCCATTGAGACGGAAAATTACTTAATTGTAAAGACCGATTAAGAATTTTGAATATGGGAACTAATAAAGAGTAAATACACTATTGAAGTAAACTATTAGGTATACGATCTGGTTCAGGACAAGAGTTTAAATCTAAGGAACTAAGAGATTCAAATATATCACTGGTCAAAAATTTGATAACCGGTTGGTTACATATATTAGCAATATTTTTTGTGTGATTAATGTAACTATATATATTTACGTGTACGTACATTTGAATAAACTGAACTAAAATACTTTTTAAACAAATCGGCTACCTCAGATTCACCCGTTGAGGATTTATCATTAAATACCATCGTATTGGGTATATTATTACCAGATTTTAAGCTTTAATGTAGCGCCAAAAGGATTTAGGATTCTATGTAAGATCATTTTGAACTTTTTCCAAGTAACGCATGCGACAATTTTTTGATTCAACTTCACATAAACTACATAGACAAGAAAATTTATTATATTTATTACTATTATTAGTAGACTTAAATTCCTTATGTATATATATTTTTTTTAATAATTAAAAATTTCAGTTCAATACTACACCAATAAGGATAGTGACTATTATACTTAGAAAATTTAGGAGTAAAGATACTGATAGCAGCATAGATAGTTGAATAAAAGTTAGAGATAATTATTGAGAAATCCAAATTATTACTTAATATTGAATCACAATCAATATTATTTAAATAATTGTTCATGGTCTCATAATTAGATCTATTAAAGTAGAAATCAGTCGGTTGAGTTTAAAGTCTACGAATCGTAGTAAATTTATAGACCGTTTATTTGCAATTGAAGATGTGCCACATTAATGGAGACCAACGGAAAAAAAAACACTTTGTTACTACTATATTATTGTCATTAGAAACTACTAAATCTTATATATTGTTATTATAATTAACAATAAAATAATATTGAAAAAATTGCATAAAATGGTTAGGCTTCATAATGAGAATATGAGAGAACGAAACAGTTAAAATAGCATTGGAATGAAAATCACAAAGAAAAAGATCTAAAGAAAAATCTAGGAAAAGATAAAATAAAGTAGTGAAAGAAGATCTAAAAACCCTTGGAATAAAGTAGTCCAAGATAGAGACAGGTGGCGAAGTGTAGTAATGGTGGGAAAAACTCTTAAGGAATAGACATGCCAGTAGAAGAAGAAAACGAAGAAGAAAAAGAAGAGTTAAATATTAAAATACCAAATGTTGGGCATTTAGAAAATGTTGAAATAATGAACATTTAAAAAAAAATAGTAGTAGATAATTTATACCTATATTGATGTATGAATGTAATTTTCAAGCAATTCATTTATGTATATTAAAAGTTTTTTTTTTTTTAAAAAAAAAAAAAAACATAATATATAAATATCTCAATTCCTACTTTAAAATTATGAATAAAATGTTCTTAAAAATCAATGAGTCACGTAAGTTGTTATTAACACAATTAATACAAAAAAAGCAAATATAAATAACAGAATAATTAATTTAATAAAATATATTTGGATAGTTAATTCTTTTAATAATATTGGCGAAAAAAACAATAATCCGATTGACTTCACTCAGTGTTTATTAACATAGAAGTTTTCCACTATTATCCTATTTCATCAAAAATGAAAATAAAAAATACATATTTATTATGATTTTATATACGAATATTTTTTTCTGTCACAGTGTTACATTTATGGTTGAGAGTTGAATATTGTGGCGGGTAGATAAGATAATAATCATGTGTTGATTATTGTTGTTAATACCATTCACCTTTGTTGTACTGATTGTTTTATAATCAAAAATCTGTGAAAAAATTGATCCTTGTCCATGAGTAAAAAAATAAACACTAAAATCGAGTCGTCATATCAAAAGTTTTCTTGGCTCACAATGTAGAAAAGTTTGGGAAACACTGACTTAACGGATCATTAAATAATGTTAGAAAAATTAATATAGATGCAACAGATAAACGATTTAATTTAAAAATATTAATATAATATTTTACTTTTATTTATATACAGTAATTATTTTATTACCAAATATTATAAACTTTATATATATTTATAAATACACGTAATTAAGCATTTTGGTCAATACAAGATTCACTTCTAACCTCAATCCAAAGGATTTATAGTTATGAGTCCTCCATAAAAGACAGCTTAGGTCTTATAAAGATATCGAGTATAGAAATGATTCAAAAAACCATTCTGTCATACGATCCGTATTCATATTATAGCTTGTTTCATACAAGGACGAGACTACTCCTTTAGAGACAAAGACTCATTACTATGCACAGTACAATGCAAGGGATATGATAACGTTTTGAGCGAATGTCTATCTCCCCTATGAATAAAATATCAAAGCAACGTGCCAAAAGAATTTTCATCGTGGGATAAAACTATGTAAAATATAATATAAGAAGTTGACACAACACAATAGGAAGGTAGAAGCAGTTATTTATTTAAGAAGTGTCAGTTTGTATTAGGTGGTTTTCGTTGTAATACGGACAACAATATAAATACATGACATATATACATTCCTATTAATTATTTTAGTAATCTATTTCTCTATTAGTAATATGGTATAAACTATAATAAATAAGCAATAGACTAAAATTAATCAAAATGTCTTGAAAATCTCACTGTGCATAGTACAAACGGTATATAAAATAAAATAATATACATTAAAGTTTCAAGTCTCCGCAAAACATATTTTTTTTACCAATTAAAATAATGAGTTAAAAATCTAAGTATTTTAGTGCTCCAAAAGATGATGACAGACATAAAAATGGTTGGCAAGAGGGTACCGACTTGCAGTACATTTGGTGTTGAGTGAGTTGCTGTAATGTATGTGCTAAATTTGAATTCAATGATATAAAATCATTGTTTATAAAAACGATTCTGAGCGAAGATGGTCTGTCAGCCTACACAACTAAGGGTATTTTAAGATATTATTGCTATAAAAGTAATTAACTTTACTATTAATAAATCAATAGTTGAATTAAATTTTGCCTAAAACATGGAATTTGAAAATGTCCTTATGTACATATAAAATATAATTATATACTTTAAACGTTTCACACCCCTTTGAAAAAGATTTTAAAATTACAACGAAATAACTAACATCGGTATTCTTCCTTTTAATATCTAATTTTATCCAAATTAAAACTTAAAATATTTATAAACCTAACCATGTAAATACTTTTTTAGGATTTTTTGATTTTGGTATAAAATACTTACGAAAAACCTTGTTTCAAATTTTTAATTTTTAGCTAGAAAAGTTGAACATTTTATATATTTTTAACTACAAAATAATTAGGACATTTTTGATATTTTGATGAATTTTGGTCAGAATTTAAACTTAAAAAGCTTATAAAAAAAAAAAAATGTGCTTATGCCTTTTTAATATATTTGAACTGTTATTAAAATAGCTTATGAGAAACCTTGTATTAAATTTTCAAGCATTTTGACTATAAAAATCGATATTAATAGAAAAACAATTTAAAAAATCGAAAATTTCTTATATCTAAATACAGTTTAAAAAGAGTTAACATTTTTTTTTAATTTTATGGTGTATAACAGAAATATTTTTATGAATTTCTAAATAAAAAAAAAAACTCCAAGTGTTTATGATTTTAATGTATTTTATTGAAATTTTAACTTAAAGACACTTATAAAAAAAATATTGTAGATTTACGTTTATTTTTTTTTTTATAATTTTCATTTACAACAAGTTATGACAAACCTTGTTTTAAATTTCCATATTTTTTGACTGAGCAAAAATTTACCAAAGAAAAAAAAATTACCAACAATTTTGTATGCCTATTAATAGATCCTAAAGAGTCAACATAATATATTGAAAATTGTATAGTGGAATGATAAAAAATAGAAAATGCTAATATTAACATTCGGTGATCATTCAACGTATTTATAGTCATTCGTTTTTGGGTTACACAAAAAAGCAAAATCAATTTTGTCAAAAATTTGCTTTGCAAAAAAATTCCCGTTTTTCTTATTTTTTTTTTTTGTTTTCCCTGACGTTTTTTTTAAAACTATTAGGAATTTTTTAATTTTGATCACCCAAAGTATCAACTAGAATCAACTTCCTACCATAAAATTGTAGCACTTTTACTGTCTCAATACGTGATGACAAACACAAAAAAAAAATACACAACATTATAAATTCAATACATTCTTCGATCCGCTCAGAATCTAAAAATATAATAACAGAATAAAATAATATATAAATTATATCATACTGAACAGTGCACATTTTATATGATTTAGTTATTACTAATTAGTACACACATACACACACATATATATTTATATACTAATATTATTCAACGGTATATATAAATTTAGTTAGAGGAATACACCTACATAATGACTCAGTTTAGTACGCATAAATATAATATTAATTAATATTTAACAATTTATAGTTTTTTTTTTTTTTTTTTTATAAAAAAATACGAACTTATATTATATATAAATGTGGTTGAATGGGATTCAATCAGATATTATATTTTTTATTACAAATAATACTCATATCTAATTGGCATAAAATCAGTAAATATAAGACCTAACCATTGATGAGTTTAATAAAAGCATTTATGAGAAAGTATTGATATTTAAATAATTATATAAAAAAATACTAAGCTATTTTATAGTTGTGGTTATTTAAAATTAACAAGTAAAATATTACTAAAAACATTACAATTATAATTATGATTATAATGTTCATTCAGTTGTTATTTTTAATTCTTATGATATTTTAATACACAGATTATAAAACTCCATCGTATTGCTTTTGGTTATGACAGCTTTAATGAATCAAGGGATGAAAATTATTTTTTTTTAAACGTTAGACAGATACATAAATTATTCAAGTTTAATATTTAAATATTTTTTTAAGAAGAAAATATATTCGTAATTAAAGCAATGCAATAAATATATAAGATAACATAAAAATTTAGTTTTACTGTCGTAAGTATACATATTGAGTGAATTCATTTAATATTTTCTTATATTATTTATTTCTGAACACATGAACGTCGAACAGCAATGAAAAAAAAAACACATGAACGTCATTAAAGATACATAATAATAGTAATTTTAGATTCTGAGCAGAGCAATGAATGCATTGATATTACAATAACGTGTGTTTTTTTTTGTTTTCAACGTCTTATGGGGCTTCGATTTTCTTCATAAGCATATTTTCTGGTTGGAAAATGAATCTAACTAATCTACAATAGTTTTTGTTATAAGTGTCTTTATGTTAAAATTTCAATAAAATACATTAAAATCATAAACATTTGGAATTTTTTTTTTATTTAGAAATTCATAAAAATGTTTCTGTTTAAATCTAAGATTTGAAAATTTAACACAATATTCTCCGTAAGTTTTAATACCATTCTACAAAAAAAAGTTTACTGGAAAGAGTTTTATTTTTTTTTTTTTTTTTGAAGGTTTGAAATTAAACATCGGATATTCACCCATAGAATATAAGCTACGGATTTTCCAGGGAACAATATTCTCATTTTGTTGTAATTCAGAAACAAATAACCGTAGATACTTGAAATTTTCTCTGAGTATCGAAATTATTATTTTTATACACCATAAAATTAAAAGAAAAAACATTTTGACTCTTTTTAAACTGTATTTAGGTATAAGAAATTTTCGGTTTTTTAAATTTTTTTTTTTTTGTCTTTAAATATTTATTAAGGATTGAAAATTTAAACAAGGTTTCTCGTAAGTAGTTTAAAGTGTAACCAAAAAATCAAAAAAATATATTAACATGGTTATTTTTTATAGACCTTTTAAGTTCAAATATGGACCAAATTATATACAAAAATAAAGAATACCGATGTTAGTTATTTCGTTGTAATTTTAAAATCTTTTTCAAAGAGGTTTAAAACGTTTAAAGCATATAATTATATTTTATACATACATAAGGACATTTTCAAATTCAATGTTTTCTTCAAAATTTAATTCAACTACTGATTTATTAATAGTAAAATTAATTACTTTTATAGCAATAATATCTTAAAATACCCTTAGTTATGTAGGCTGACAGACCGGCTTTGCTCAGAATCGTTTTTTGTATACAATGATTTTATGTCATTGAATACAAATTTAACATATACATTACATTAACTCACTGGACACCTAATGTACTGCAGATCGGTATTCACTTGCCGGCCTTTTATTTTCATGAGTGTTGTCAGTGCTCGGCTTCTTCTGTATTCATGTTAATCCTAATTGTATTATAATTTATGATTATTGAACAAAAATTATAAATGTCGATTAATCCAACTGTAAGATATAATTTTTTTTAACAAATTGGTTAGCTTAAATGTTACTGTTCGATTATGCGTCATATGGCCATTACTTCATGTTTAAGTGACTGTTATTTGGTTATCAATTCATTAAATGTTGATTGGCTGTTTATGAAAACTGGTATTATCATTTTATTTATAAATCGTTATACATTTATAATGATAGATGCTAAACTTTAAAATTACCTATTAAAATTGAACATCCTATAATACAGTTGTCCACCTAGATATAGGTATATATAATATGCACTATATATACAACTAATAATTTTCTTTATTTTGTGTACCTAATTGTGTTTAATAAATTTAAGTATACGACTGTAGTCTGTAATACAACTTTATATTTACATTGTATACTGTATAGCCGTTATTATTGTCATAAAATAATAAAAAAATACATATGAATTTCATATTTGTAGATCATACTATTTTAGGTATATAATAATGCATTTTTAGAAAACAATAGAATATTATACTAAATTTGTGGTTATAATAGTTATAAATAATATGTGTTACTTTATAATAAACTATTTTTTTAGTTACAAATGGTTATAATAATTTATTTTTTTAATGTGTACGTTTGGGAGGATAACAAATTGATGAATAAAATGTTTGATCACAAAAATTAAACTTTAGCCACTAATGGTTCTTAGTCTATTTTTATTTGTTATACAATATTCACCGTCTAGGATAACATTATAAAATATGTACTGAAAAATTAATAATTTGGGATAATTTTTACCAACTTTTTTATATGTTGTACTATAAAGTGTGATATACGAATAATTGCAAGAAAAGGTCTCTCCGGTCCTTGAGTCTAAAACGTGCACACGTAACATGAACGGCGATGTAAAGTTGACTGCGTTAATAAGGAAAATGTTATTAACGCCGACATTTTTTTTTTAATAATACTCGAATTATTATTTATACCCATTGGGTTACGAGATGTACCAATAGCCAATAAGTGACTTCTATACATCTGTGTGTAGGAAGATTTCGAGCTGTAATCGAATTCAATGTAGAAATATTTTCAGTACGATGACAACGTACCACCTACATATTATTATGGGACTCGTGCGACTATTGTTTAATAACGAACTATGGGAAATTATTTGTGAATTTCATATAACGCGAATGACTGTTTTATATACATATATTACAATTTACAGCAAAGTTCCCATAATGAATTATAATTATTAAGTTTTCCATACAGCCTCAACATAAAAACGGTATTTATATATATTTATAGAAATTCCGTTTCAATGTTGAATGAATTGTACTAAAAATAAATGACAAAGTAAAAATATTTTCAAATTTCTACTTGTTCGTATCATTTTTTCAGACAAAAAATTATACAAAATATAATTATTAATTATTATTAACTATTTTTATTAATTATTATGTTAATTTTGTTATAGTGGGCGAGGAAGTAATAAATATATTACCGGTTTAAAATTAATACTACAAGTACCACCATTGGTTTGTATTTAACAACCAACAATGCATTTAACTTTTGGCTTACTATATTATATATTCTTTATATATACTACCAAGTTCTATAACTAAGTTCTAGCAATTGATGTCATTATGTTTGTTGATATCGCTTTTGCACTATAATCTTTTTGGATCCAACATCATTGAGCACAAAATATCTAGCCTTAAGGTTTTGCTTATCGCATTGAAACTTTTAAAAGGCAAGTATTCCACCTAAGAGTATTAAATAGCTGATGTTTACTATCCACAGGCCATATACCACAAATTATAATGTTTACGATAACAATTACATTCATTATTAAAGTATATTATATTTTTCTTGAAAAAACAATCTGTAAATAATAAAATTAAATATTTGTAAGTTTAATTATATTTATAATTTATAAATACGCATATATATATATACAGAATAATTCACCAAGCACGCTGACCTCCGTGATTCCTTTAGTTATGAGTATATTCAAATTCCGATTTTTGAGATTTTTAAATACACTCAAAGACCATATTTTTAAATTCTTGAATTTTTTTGTTCTACTTAAGGAGTATTCTTTAATGATACAAATTTCTGTTTTTTAATTGAAAACCTCCTTCATTACTATCAATTATTTGGTCGATTATTTTATTGAATATTGTAATTTAAATAATTAAAAATGAAAAGGAATTTAAATATTTTAACAATCAGATTTTGAACAACAGCACTATTGAAGAAAATAAAAGGGTAACCATGACCATAATTAAATGAAAGTACATTGATTTACTAAAACACCATTTATTACATTAAAGACTCTTTAAAAAGAATTAAAGAGATCAGGTCTAAAATAATATAAATAATAGCTTAAGTAAGAGTTTTGATACTGCGCAGAAGTTTTAACTTAAAAACTATAATAGACAGGTAGATAAAAAGGTCCCTAGTTCGTAACTATAAAGTTAAATACTCGGTATAAATATTGTGTTTATATAATATATATAATTGTATACATCATAACAATAGTATTGTTGATAACTGGTAAGTATGATATTATTTAATTCAGTTTATAACATCAAATATTATATTAAACCCAAGGGTCAAATGTTATTGTATAAAGTACTATAATGAAGATGTTTTTATTTGACATCAATGGAGGGAATTTGGCAAAAAAAAATCGCACTAAAAAACGGCTACTTAAAAGTTTGAGTAAATGTATCGAGTTAACGAGAATCATAACTGGAATATTAAGCAAATTAACACAATGATCTGACAAAAGTTTAGTGACATAATGTATTATATTTTAATTAGTTATTCTATTACTACCTTACAATCATTTTTATTACTGTAGGGCCTGTGGTAATACTACAACATTTATATGTGGTATACATACGACATTTCACTCAATTAATAATCGCATTCTATATACGCATTACTATATAATATTATATTGATACAAAATTTTAGTCACAATTTTTGATTCGAAAAAATAAAAATAAAATTGTTATCTAATCGCTAGGTGCAGTGATTTTTTCATTCGGAAGTATAACCGCGAGTCTACACGTCACTAACGTGTATATTCTATTGCTTCAACAACAGTTTTAGTTGATGCAATATACATATTATGTAAGTATGGTATGACTTACGGTCTGTAATGTTCATTTAATGGTTTTCTGATGTGTTTGAAAACGTTTTCACTACTATCATGTCGTTCACATCAACAATATTATATTGTTTTTCCCCGGTCTGTGTTATATTATTGAACAGTCGATTATTATTTAATGTACCAACAAAAGTATTAGTTGAATTAATATTTTTTTTTTACTTAAACAAATACAATCAAAAATCATAACCGAGGCGCCTTTAAATATATTTTTTCAATCTGTTTTAAATCATTGTTATTACTTACTTTTATTTGTCGATAATAATATTTGTTTATAAATAATAAACTGTATTACATTTATCTTTGTATAAAAAACATAAAATTAACTTTTTATTTATATTTATTTACTATACAAAATTATTATTACAGAAACTTTTTATTTTTTTTTTAAATTATACGCAGTTTTATATATTATTATGCTAATAATTTATAAAAAAAAAAAAATATTTCAACACAAATTTCTCTCAATAATAATACTAATAAATTTTATAAAATGTTTTTAATAACAATATACGCGAGCACTATATCAACATAAAATTTTAAATAATATAGATACAAAAGTAAATTTATTATTTTTACTCTGCGTTTAATGTTTACACATAAGGTAAATATTATTAAACATTAGAATGTTTAAGAGATTTTAAAAAATATTTTACCTTAACATATTGTATACTATGAATATTTGTATGTAATATATTATATTAAAAAAGTGTTTCCTTTATTAAATTGTAAACTTAAAAATAAGGTTGTTATTTCATTTTATATAACTGTAATAAGTAACAGCTTAAGATAATCGATCATCAGCTAATTAAAATTTTACACACTTACATTTACAGAAATAATTGTAACTTATTGGAAAAAAATCAGTAAGAAGCAATCGAATTTGCCAAATCAAAGCAATTTGGTTGTAGTGGTTGAATAGTGTATGCACACGAATCGCTATCCAAATAGGTTTACCGTAAGGCACCGAAAGTCATTACCTAAATGGAGATTCGTCGGAATCGGATTATGCTATTGTACGGCTACTATAATTATTGTCAAGGGAGCATTTCGTTAGCACCACAGGGCGAACGATTGTAAATTGCATTTCGTTTACGCCGTCGTTGCACGTGTAGGAACAACAACATCAACAACACCCCAGAGTCACCATCTTTCGAGGACCAAAAACGTCCTTTTCCTTTGTCCTCGTGTGCTGGCATCATATACCATAAAAACATAGAAGGCCAACAGAGAGTCGTATCATGCAACTTGCTCATTAAATCTCATCAAGGCCAAAATTGTTTTCCGGACCTATTATAAACGTAATTTTCCAGCGTAATTGCCGTAACTTAATATCCGGATATTATATCAATGCGATAAGTGTTTGATATTAAGTACTATACACTATAACACAGTGTACACTATTACCAGTACTTATAATAGGGCATAGGCGTAACGCACTCCAAATCTTAATATTAAACTGGCTGTAACTATTATATTCTGTATACTTGATAACATTTATTTATTTATGGATGTAAATATTTAGCTTATATTACTTATCTCTCATATGATTAAATTCTAAATTTCAATAAAATAAGGAAATTAATTTTAATAAATCCTTAGTATGTGTTTGTATTATTTTGAAAATTATTTAAACCATTCAAAAGAAGACTTAATACTAAAGTTACAACTGTATTCAAACTTTCAAGTAAAGATATCCCTGATAATAAATTTAATAATGCGTTAATGACTCAAATTTGTTGCATATTTTACATAACTATGAATACTTATAACTATGACATTGATGTCAATTGAAATACAAGACAGCATTATCTTAAAACCAATGTTCAAATGTAATAATTTGATATTAAATCAACTACAGATTTCATGTATATTTTACTTAAAAATAATAATTATAATAAAGTAAAATATTGATTTTTTTTAATACAACTAATTTAGTTTCTCACAGTATGAAGACTCTATAATTCCATTAATTTAGAACAATGAATTAGGTTTGTATTTATAATTGACAATGGATTGCCTAAAATTCCAAGACATAAAATTTGTTTTTGCGATAATTTAAATTAAAATTTGTTTAAAATATAGTAAATTTTTTTGAATCTTTTAATTTGGCATGTTCAAATAAAATAATTAATTGATTTCATACCTCACATATTTTTGTTATAACCTCTAGAAGTAGTCACTTTCTTGAAATGTTTAGTTTATATTACATTAATCTAAAAATATAAGTACAATAAACCTTCATTTAAATCCTGCGCACGATTTTTTTAATAAGACTACGAATTTAAGTTTTTATATATGCAATAAAACACAGAAAACTGTAAACCAATTCAAGGAGTTGTGGTTAGTTATACAGATACGCAAATTTCTTAAATAATCTTTTCAGATAATATAACTGTAATATTAGCATTTGTCTTCTGCTAATATAATATAAAAGTTTACTGTTTAGTGTATTCTAAAGAATAATTAACATTGTATTGGTGAGTCTAATTAATTGGCACAAAAAAAAAAAATGATTTTCGTTAATTTGAAAATTTATAGCCAGCCAATCTGGTGAATTTTAGTAATAGATTCGAAATATCATAAGAAGGTTATCGATATTAAATAAAACATGTTCAATGACAAAATAATTTGTTCGTAATTTTTATTCGATATGATACATTCAGGCGTCTCACTCATTATTTCAAAAAGTTCCAACTTTTTTTAAAAATATTTTTATCACATAATATGATACGGTTTAAAGACAACATCTTTAAAAAAGTATTTATAACTATTTTTATCATTATAATTTCTTAACTTTTTAACTTTTTTGAATGGCACGATACATTTTTATTTCTTCTTCCGAAGCAGAATATTATTCAGAATTTTAAATTCATAAAGATCAAATTTCAGACAAGTAAGTAATTCATTAGTTAAAACTTATAAGCATTTAAAGTTTAAATAAGCGGATTATAGAGTGGTACAGGGGAACCCCACAAAATATCGTCCTCTGTTCAGCTAATTTATAATTTAAATATTTATAAGTGATGAATTGCTCGTTAAAAATTAAATTTTTATAGATTGAAATACTCTGAATAATGTTCTGTTTCAGAATATTAAATAAATAACTGTATGGTATTATTCAAAAAAGTAAAACTTAAAAAATTATAACAATAAAAAATAATAAAAAAATGTAATTGTTTAATATAATTATGGTTTGAAATGACATACAATTATAGAATACTTTCAAAAAACTTAAAATTGTTTGAAATAATGAGTGTAGACACTTTAATCTGATATAATAGTAGGTATGACAGTTTTAAATGTATAACATAATATATTAGTTTTAGCAATAAAATTTAAACTGAAATTCAATAGTATAATATTTAATTAATTTAATTATCACGATTTGCATATATATTTGTTTAAAAAAAAAATTTAAGTTTAAAAACAAGAACTAAAAATGCATCGATTCTCATGACCAGTGTTGATTAAAGATAAAAAACAAAGTTCTAGATGAAATAATTAATATAGTAACGTTATTATCTAGGTTCTCAATGACAAAATAGATAAATTACATTGTTCGCATATCAATAATAATAAATTAAATATAAATTAAGTTATGTTAAAACTTATATTACAATATTCATATAGTTCATAGCAATTATTAATACCCACTTAGTTAATTACGTTAGTAATAAATACCTACCCAACAGAGTATAGCTGAGTATACGTATTGTGTACAAGTATAAATGTATGAGTATAATTATTTGCAATGTACACAATACACACTAAATGGCACCACAGACAAACATATGTAACAAATAAGTAACAATTTGGCCATTGATTTTATTGTAAATATTATAAAATCAATGGTTTAGCTCTAGTGCAGTCGTATAAATACTCGTAAATTATAAATCAGTATATGAGAATAATAATTAGTTATATTATTCTTAACCAACGTAGCTGAAATTGTAAGTCTATACGTTATGTTATCAAGAACCAAAAACGTACACATCACTATAACCTGTTCAGCGAAAGAACGCGCATGTTCTGCACATCGACACAGATTCCCCTATGGTGTGGTGCCGCACGGCGGTGTGCAGAATAACCGAATTTCGTCGGTCTGCAGCGCGTTCTTTCGCTGGACGAATTAAACTCAATGCATCTTTATTTAATAAGAATTGTACAATCTTGATTGCGCGGACTCATAAAATTATCAATAAATTAATGCATCACACTGTGCACACTTGCATACTACAGATCTCATGCTTATCGCTGACAGCCGACGATCGTATCACGAAAACCTAGATGATATACTTAGTACGTTTCAAAACCTGTGTAAAATATAGATTATTGTGGAAATAAAAATTGAACCTTTTTTTTTTTCAATTTGGTGGATACCATAGTATGTATATAGAGGAAACA
The DNA here is from genome assembly GCA_014851325.1 of Pentalonia nigronervosa. Taxonomy (NCBI): domain Eukaryota; kingdom Metazoa; phylum Arthropoda; class Insecta; order Hemiptera; family Aphididae; genus Pentalonia; species Pentalonia nigronervosa. The sequence goes on along the minus strand of JACXSJ010000915.1, from coordinate 39,720 downwards.
AAACTGTTTTTTTTTTGCATTTGTGTTACTTTCATTGTTGAACACATTGTCGACCGTGTATTTATTTATGAAATATATAAAGTACAATATTAACACATTTAAATGTATAGGTTTTTTATGTGATATTGTTGATGGAATACCACATACCTAAGTTGTTTATAATGAACGAATGTGTGCGTCCGTAAAAGCGTAATATCTTATTATTTGATGTAGAGAACTTAATCTCTTTGGACTTTGACGTTTCTCATATGCAATCTATGAAAGAAAGTTTTTGACGTGAGATATCGAGTTGTGAACATAACAGCTCTTCTTTCCTATAAGAACGAACACCTTTCACAGGTAGTTAATAAATTTGTCAATGGGACAAAGTTTGAAGTTCATAATAATGTGGTTCTATTATGATGGGACATTGGAGCATCATAATAAGTTTGAGTCTTATGTGAATTATCAGGGCAATGAATATTTTATGAGCCTTTCTACAGACTTGTCTATCAAAGTTTTCCAACTTTTTAGAGGTTATTAATTCAATATTACGCACGCATTGGTTGAAAAAAAATACGATGCTTCTGTATTATTATATCACGAGCTATATAAAAGTAAAACTTTAAATAAATAATGACTTATTCCTTTCTTAAAAAAGCAGTTTTTTTTCTAAATCAAAAAATTCAAATAAAAATAATGAAGTTTATTTGTTCGTGGTGTATTAATTAAATCCTCTAATTTTTTATTTATAACTGATATTTTTTATATTTTATTAAAATTTATTAATATTTAAAATATTAAAAATAGCCATGTTGTTAAATACATATTTTACTTTTTTTTAAATAATTTTTTTATCTTTTGAAAGAATATTTTATGAACTATTTATTAATGTTAATCAGTTAATCACTATTCATCTGATAATAAAAACCAGGATTTTAAATGCATAATTTTGGTTTTGCACAAAATATTAAATTTAAAAAAATAATAATTTATTTTTTTTTGTACAATTTTAAGAATTATACGTAAAAAACAATATTTAATACATAAAAAATAACTTAGAAATGACTAGACATATAACTATTTTTATTTTACAAAAATTATCTTATCGATATACTTAATATAATTATTGGTCATAAAACAGCGATTTATAAATAAAAAATAAGGACCTATAAAATATTATCCAAATTCATTGAAAAATATTGTAATTGGAAATTTACAAAAACCACCACCAGATTTGTTAGATTAAATGTATACATTTTTTATTATGTATATTTATAACATTTCACTTTTATATATCGACCTATACATTATTTATTTAAATTTCTGAAAAAGAATATTTTGATAAACCATAATTGATTATTGATCATCCTTCAGATATTTAATACAAACCGTTTTACATTTAGACGGGAGTGATTGATATACTGTATTGAAACAAAAAATACTCTGACATTTCTGTTATTTTAAATATGAATATTTGTATTTAAATACTGATCAGTATTTCATAAAAATTATTATTTTGAACTTTTATGTAAGTTATTATAAATTGATGCTAGGTTTTTTATTGTGCTTAAATGCACATATTATTATAACTATTTTTTTAAATACTTTAAATTATACATTTTTTTTCTGATCGAAATAACATTAAAATTGATAGTTATTAGTAAGTTGTAAGGTCTTATTTGTACAATATTGTATTTTATTATTTGCAATATATTATGTTAAACATAAAATATTAGGTTGTATTATATTGTTTGTTTTATTTGTTAGTAGGTCGAGTTGTAGTGCTTTTCTTATTTGTGAGGTACCTATATGGTATTTGATTCCAATATCCTCATATTTTCGGCTTTATGTTATAATATACTTAACTGTGTAATTCACACCGCATGATTTACATAGGTGGATTATTTATTGATATGAGATAATTGTGTGATATATAATTTAAATTATATCTCATACATACTATCGTATACGCCGATATACTGACCGGCTATAGCTCTGTCGGTAGAGCACGAGACTTAATATCGGAGTCGTAGGTTCGGGCGCCCCACGTTTGGCGTCACTTTGTCGTATACGCCGATGAAATCAAACGTACACAAAATAAATGAATAAATAATATTATAAGCACTTCATTAAAAACGGCGTTCAATAATAATGTCACACGATCACCATACCTGGACCCCGTTCTGTATTCACATATTAAAATTTATATTACGTAAATATAATCTTAATCTAGTTTTGTCACGTATATATTTTTGTTCTTACTTAGCTTAGCGGATTATTACATATGGTTGTTTTCTTAACCTAGTTTTGTATAATAATATTTATTATTGCTACACACTTTAATCTACACATTTCTTAAATGTTTAATACAACAACATGTACAATTAAATTACTTTCAAAATACACTGATCAGTAATCAGTGATCAGATAAATACTTAAATATAACTTTGGGTGTCTGTGCCTTAGATACTTAATAAAACCAATGACACAATAAATAAATTATCAAGAAATTATTTTATAAATTAATGTTTATCATAATTTTAATAACAAGCAGCGAATATTAGCTATTATAATGTTACATAGTTTTATTATTTTTATATTTTTAAGAATGTTTTAACACGAAATTGAAATACTTAAAATATATTAAGTAAATCTATTGAGCCACATCAATAATCGTTTGGTGAATGTGAGTTTTTCCATATCTGTATATTGTATATTGTTATAATAATGTAAGACTATTATTAAATCATTTTACGTTAGGACACTTCTCGTGTATCTCAAAAAATCTACTTGATACAACTCGTGTAACCTAAAAAAAAATATCAAAAGACATAGTTCCGTGTTTAGGACACAACTTGATTTCAGCCACATCACCTTATAGGTTGAGTGTATTAATATAATTGAGGAGTGGCGTTTGAACAGCAATCAAATCAATAGATTTATAAGAACATTTTTTGATAGATATTTACTAGTTAAAATTATACACGGAAATACAAAATATAAATGACACACTGTTAAATAACACTGTATTTTGTAAACAAATGGCAAAATTTCAGTTTGACAAGTAGCTGAAAATTAATTAAAATAAAACAATTGAAACTTTGAAAACAGATCAACTCTTATAAATTCTAACAAGATTAATGAACAGTAATAAATTAATCCAAGCAATAAGTTGTCATAAAAATTGCTTATATTATAAAATATATTAAGTAATACAAATATTTTTTTTTTGTTTTTGAATTATGTAAATAATTTGAAATTTATTATTTTTTACAGTCAAAAATTAAAAAGAAATACTTGAAAATTATTTTGATTCAACTAATTTTGGTAACAAGACAAGAACCACTGCCAGTTATCTGCCATGTAGTTTGCGTTTAACCAGCGGCTGTATATACTGATTGAACTACCGTTTTGTCACTACGACACCTTGAAAAACGACGATCGACTGGATTAGACGAATGATTGAAAATAGTAAAGTCGGTCAAGCATTAAAATTTATCAATGACTACCTAAAATTCAATGACTGTAAAGCCAAAGAAGATTTAGGACAAACATGTCAAACATTTAATATCATTTAACGTCAATATTTCCCATTAGTTTATTTGTTACTGATGAGTTGGTGAGAGATACGAATTTATAAAGAGCATTTATATAAGTTTTAAAATCTATTTCAGCATCATAACTAAATCATTTTTGGAATATAATCCTAAACGATGACTTGATTAAATGTATTATCTAATGTTTTGATGAAAAATGTATATAGGTATAACATAATATTTTTCCAATATGTTTTTAATTTACTGTCTCGAGATTAAAGTATGATATTACAGATTAGTTCACGTATACACATAATTAACTATATTGAGAGACTAATGTATTCATATAACTAAATTAATTCGCATTAATAATATATTGAGTAAGCATAATAAAAATATATCACCTACAGTTTACAAATTATTTGACATTCAAATATTTTAATTGCTAAACATATTTCACACGTTTATTCATTAATATTCCCAATTCCTGATTCTTAATAACAAAAATGTATCATAAAATTTCAAATTTAACAGATAATATGAGTGATTGTATCGTTCATTAGATAAAAAAATAAATACCGATGACTAGACTCTTACATATTATTATAAAGTTTATTTATTCAATGAGGTTTTATCAGAAAACCCAAGTTTGTATTTTTGAGAGCATAAATAAAACAAGTACCGTTTGAGAAATCATCTGAGAACTCAAATCTGATCTTAATCAGAACTGTTAAACTCATAAAAATTCCAAAATGTGAAATGTGAACAATTTAAAATAGGTTATATTATTTAGTATCAAATACAATGTAATGTAATTTGTTATCTATACTTAATAAAAGCGATATGTATTGTAAATTAATAAACAAACAAGTTTGTAATTTATATTAAACGAATGCCTATTATTCATTGTATTTTACAATGAAGATACTATCACTCGGAAACTAATCTACTAAACTCTATTAGATGTAGACAGATGATAATGTATCATATTCTTATGAAATTATATTTAATATAACTTTTAGGTCTATACAAAACCCGTTTGTTAGATGTTTGAAACTTAAATGGCAAGTTATTGTTTTTTTAGTGATATGAGCATGATAGTTTTATAGTGAAACTTTTATCTTTCATTTACGTAGTAGAATACTTTACATTTGACACAATTTGTAATTAACTAGTAAATTATGATAAAGAAAACTAGGTACGATGTATAACATTTATTTTATTATTAATGATCTATTTAAAGCTACATGGATATTATTTATAATTTTGACGATTGGTTTTTTGTGTAATTTAAAATATTTTTATACGATTAAATCAAAACTAATCATACAAAATATTCCAAACCAACAAAGATAAATGTAAATGTAAATTAAATCATGAGCATATTTTATTTATAGAATATAGATATATACAATAAATGATGTACGTATTTTTTATGTAATAGGGTATAATATAGTATATCGTGTTTATCAGTATGTTTTTGAATTTAAACAAAAATTTAGCTCCAATCTCAATATTGATGTGTCTGGTAGTAAAAAAATGATCAATTGTTATTCGTTATCATAATTGAGAATATAATATAATGTTTTAGTGTCCTTAAACATTTTATAGAACCCTAAAAATATCAAAAATGCAGTTGCAGTTTCTTTATGGTGGTTTGAAATGTAAGTTGTTAAATTCATGTAAACACAGAACATTGCAAATTATTTTGTCATTAAAAATGTATATTTTCAATATTTACATGGTTTGAAAATATATTACAAGAGTTTATATTTTTTTATTCATATTAAATTGTTTTTAAATACATACATTTTTAAAAATAGTTTTAAGTTAAAATTTCAACAAAATTTAATATTCAAACAAAAAATAATGATTATTCTTATAAATATATAAAAGTTATTTTGTTGTAATTCAAATATATCAATCTTAGATACTTAGAGCATTCAACTAAGCCATATTATTACTTTCTATGATTGTGCATAACAACTTCCGAAATATTAAGACTAATTTAAATTTATTTATAATACCAAGAATCAACTCACACCATTTTTAAGTATATCGATATTTACTTATAACTAATATAACTTATATTCTATGTTTTGTTATATATTAGTTCAATAAGGGGGTTTAAAAAAATTAAATAAACTTATTAATAGAAATAAATAATATAAAAGTAGATGTTATTTTTAAACATATATAATATTTTGCACTCACAAAATAACTGTGCATAATTACAATGTAATTAAGACTAAAATAAAAATATCTTTAAAAATGTATTTACCGTTCTGTCGGATACATGTTTGACTCTGCAATGGAGAATGGCAGTTTGTCCAACGACAGCCGTTACATTATGAGGTGAAATGTCGTCAAAGAGTGGTCTATGCATAGGTGCTTCTTTTTGTGACATTGGTTGTATATTTTGTAGCGACGAGCTCGACTCCATTGAAACTATAACAAAAATTGGAGTATCTATTTCAGTTTATATTGTTACAATAGTTGCATGGCAAAATATTCTGCTATATGAAGGAAAGATAAACACAGATAAAATAATATTTTTTATAATGTTTCATAATTGTAGGTATACATATTAACTGATTTTTTTCATAAGGTGCCAGTTTACGATGATTTTTATAACAATTATTTTGTTACAACGCTGTTTATAATTTTGTTAAGTTTAACTTGGCTATATTTTTAGTTTTTATTTATAATACAAATAATATAGACTTTAGAACTTTACAAAAATAAAATATATGGTATCTTAAGTATATATCGAACAAATTCCATAATTTTACAAATCATATTATTGAAACTTTTTTATCTCAATATACGTATTATAAAAGTGGTGAAATTTAAATAAGAAATTTTTATAAAATCTTATATAAGGAGAGGTGTGTAATTAACTAATTATAGCTAAGTGTCAGAAAGTATAATTTATATTATCATATAAATTTGAACCCGTTAACTATTATAAAAAGGTAAGCAAGTGGGTACCGTTCTACTGTACAGTAGGTGTCAAGTGGGTCACTGTAATGGACAATATATTAAATTTTAAATGATATAAAATAATTGTTGTATACAAAAAACGATTTTAAGTGAAGACTGAATACGATTGCGCACTTTTTCCTTTTTTGACCCGACTAATTACAATAGGATTACCCACCAAATTTGAAACACGATTATACCAGATCCCTTTTTACCTGATAAAATCACGATTGTGCACCAAATGACAGTGTGTCTACTATATATAATTGATGTATAACATTTAGTAATCTATACAATACATATATGTCTATAGTTTTCACATACATGCACTCAATAACTAATGATTAGTTCATAATTTTCCTTATCAATTATTACAGCCTCAGGACTAACAACATATTATCATTGTTGGTTTGGTTAAAAATTGTTTTTTTTCTAAACTATTGTTCCAAATGATATAATAGAATACATAATTAATGATATTTTGGTCAATAGACAATATTTTTTTTTTAGAATTTTTTAAAACAAATATTTAGAAAAAAAAAAATTTTAATCGAGTCAACGATGATAATTTGTTGTCAGCCCTAAGCCTGTAATAATTGTGAAGAGAAATTATGGCTTAATAATTCGTTATTAAGTGAATATATATAAAAATTACAAAAAAATATGTATTGTACTATTGTTTATATTATTTTATGGTGTACATAAATTATTTGTAATATTTACCTTAGTTATAATATTATGTAAGTATTTGATTGGTGAAAAAATGTCTGTATTGAACCGTCTTACAGAGACTCTCCCTTCCTAGGTTGTGAAATACTGACTTAAATTGATCATAATATTTTTAAATATAATACGAACAACTTTATTTGTATGATATAATTTTATTGAAGATAAATGTAGAATGTGAACGGGTAGAGAGTTCGATTCAGTAACATAGCTATAACCATCTTGTGTACTGTGCTACTGTTGTGAGCTGTGACGGATGACTTATAATATTTTAAATGTTATAATGGCTACCGAAAACGTGTTGCCCAACAGTAATATTAATTGGTGATACCTGTTCTACATCAAAATGCAAAATTCTGAAATATATTAAAGTGCTTATTTTAATGAACACTTTGTTCAATTTGTATATTATTTTGATAAGTAATATTATTCGATTGTTTCTGTTACTTTTATAATATTCTTATTATAAAAGTCTTGTGCATATACATTGTATTATATGTTATTGAGTAGTCAATTCTAGATTAAGAGTTCGTTATATCCTTGATTTTTTTCCCGGAAGACACGACCACATGACAATAAAGATAAACGGATTGAAATTATTGCCGTTTTAATACTATTATTTGATTTCAAAGCTCTATAAACGAAACAGAAATGTACTCAAGATACCTTAAGACCACTTACTATTATCTTTATCTGGTCTATGCATGTGGTATTTTAAAATAATGTAGATGGAAGAAAAGTTTCTGTTTGGTTTAGTATTTGAGAATAATACTTAATTGCAAAAAAGCTGTCTACTAATATTTATTATATAGATATATTATACTTATACACATTTTTTATGGTTCATAGAAAATTATTCAACTAATTCTTTAGCTACCTATTGTAGAAAAATATTTTGTTTTATAATATTTAATACATATGTATTATGAATTAATTTTCAGATATTAATTAATTATAAAAAAATAAATAATTCAAGTCTAATATTTAAAAATAGTAGATAAGTCTTAAGTTTTTTTCATTGCTATCATTTAAAATATAAACTTACTTCATTACTTTAAATCCATATCATATCTTACATATATGCCAAGGAAATATATTTTATTGCGTTATTTTAACATTTTATAATCGTTTTAGACATCTTGATATAATATGAAGTGAACTCTATATAAATATCAGTGATTTTACCATTCTGTCGTTTCCCATTCTAAATAAAATATTTCTTAATTATCTATATATATATATATATATAAAAATGAATTCCTATTTCCTTTAGTCATGTCATCACGCGTGAATGGCTGGACCGATTTCACTCAAATTTTTTTTTCAATTGTTCTTAATTGCCAGGAGATGGTTTTTACGAATGAAAATTTTTGAAAAACACAACCTCGGGAAGTGTTCAATCAAAGATTTTGAGATTTACGATGGAAATATTTGTTTATAAACGGTTGCTATACCACCAATATCTGTTTATTTATAAGGTTGTCAATGGTTACATATTTATAACTATTATAATTAGTAAGAATATAATATATTATAATATAATATTATTATTATATACATATCTTTGCAAATAAATTTCTAGAAAAAACAAATCTTCGGCACGGGCAACTGTCTCAATGTTTTTCATACCTAATTCTAATTTCACTCACACACTTCGCAGGGTATCCAATCCACCGCAGGTGGATAGTCTACCTGATAATTTACTGCTCCCATATTGTCCGTGATCTAATGCAGTGTATTGCCTACCTAGGTGGTTCATATGCATGTAAATCACTTCAAGTTAATCTTAATTTAATATTTGGCTCAGGCAACTTTGAACGGGTCAGCTAGTAATATATAATTCCATATTTTCAAGAAATTATATTGTCTAAATGTTAATTTATTAAAATATTATCAAATTATATTCATGATAATATTATGTTTTTTGATTTTTCAATTTTGTCCGGAGATAATGATGTTCAAGTGTATGTAACTACTATGTTTTGTTTAAATCTAACCACTTACTTCAGCTTAGACTTTACTCTGGATCCCGAATCTAAATGCATCAGTTTTTATTTTAAAATTCTTCTTATCACTCTGCACAGTATGGTTTACTGAACGAAACCGCCAGATTCTTACTCTTTTATGGTGCTGCTTATTTGAGGTAATTAGGTCATTTATCTTATATCTTTATTATGCCTTCTACGCTTCACTACATTGAATACAAACCCGCATTTATGGTTAACTACTTTATTTTCAAAAACACACAGCTTTTGTTTGTTTGGTGATACCATTGTTTATATTTTGAAACTGAACGTACGTCAACGTATAGCTAAGCGTTATACAATATACTTTTTGTTTCATCATAACAATACCGATTTGATACCTACAAAATATCATATTTTACTTTACATCAGTTTTACACTGAAAACGTATGCATTATTACAAAATGATTGTATTATTTTTTGAATTTCAGTAAATTAAATTTATTTTACTCGCTTATATTCATATAACTGAATAAACAATTAATTGTTTTTTTTTTTGACATATGTATTAACATGTATAATAAATACAATATTGTTTATATTATAAACTTTATAATATTAAATAAGATTTGTTTTCATTCTATTTATGAAAATAAATCGGTAGGTAAACATATATTTTTTTTCATAATTTTATTGTTACCATTAAAATGAAAGGTCATGATAATAATATAGTAACGCAAGGGGGTGCTAAACATTTATTCATCAGTTTTTTATGAAGATGAAAATAAACCAAAAGGATTAACCAGACTCTCTAACATAGGTCTACAAAGGTATTTGTCAAATGACAAAACGGACCTCAATTTTTCTTGCCTTTTTTCCAGAAAACACGATCCCAATTTTTCAAGACGTTTAACTCATTTGTTCCGCCGCCCATTTTTAATACGTTGGCCATTCGAACCATACTGACACAAATTTTTCTTGCTTTTTCCTTCTCCAGGTACTTTTTTCTTTTTTAGGGCTTTAATAAATGATGAGAAGGAATGAAAAATCGACTGATAAAGATTGTGCAATGTTTTTGAAACAATGTTTACTGGTATAATTCATCGGAGTGTTTTACTTTATTTTCTTTCTGTAAGTATTTCAAATGTAAAACTCAATTCTCTACTATAGTTTTCGTTTTATCTAACAATAAATAACTGTTCATTAATATTTTGTCTCCATATTGAACTGAATGAGAAATATATAGTTTTTAATTGAACATTCGAAAAAAAAATTGTGATAAGTTTTTAGTTAATTCATTAATTAACAAACTATTATAATATATAATGTGATAAGATTATCTAATATAAATGCATTACAAGTATTTGCGTCTTACAGAATTTTAACTTTATATATTTATACTTTTTAATTTTATTATTTTTTAAGATAAATTAAGGTATTAATATAAGGTTTTAAGGTTTATTAATTAACTAACAGAAAACGACTAGAAATTTCACTTAGTAAATTTATTATTTAACTAGATATGTTCTATTACTGTATTAAATTATAAAAATAATTAACAAGCTTGTTAAATACTTGAATATGCAGTTAACAAATTACAACTTACAGTATTATAACATATTATTGTAATATAAACTTAATAAAAAAATAATTTTTACAATGTATTGTAAATTGATATTATAATTAAAAAACCCCTCTGATGAATAAATAATAGTTCAGCCTTACGAGATATTATGTTATAAATTAGGGGTGGTGAACCTTTTTTGAGTCAGTGCCAAATTTTTCTAATCAAGGTTTTAAACATTTTTTACGTGCCCAAAGGAAATTTAATTTTCAAGCATAATAATAAAGTTACAGATTTATTAATTTTTTTTTATTAGATTAATATACATTTTTTTGTAATTTTATAAACTATATTTTATTAAATATTCCTTAATTTGGTATTATATATTTAATTTTATATATAAAAAATAATGATTATAATCTAGTATTCTAGTGTGATTTTTGTTGCTGTTTTTTAGCAGATAAGTGCTGATGTCAGGAGTGTACTTTGTAATTTTTAGTGAAACACAAGCAGTACTTCTTTCATTGGTTAAAGCATTTCATTCCTTCGATTTGATTAAATTAATTACGGAGAATAAATTTTCACAAGTATAAGTTAACAAAAAAATTGAAAGTATGGAATGAGCTACTATTTTTAATGTATAAAATGTGTCTGGAAGCGAATTCCAGGCTTTCAAAATTTCATTTTCTGCATTTTTCACTACGTTTCCTTCCAGACGATTAATTTCTATTTGTTTCAATAGTTGTTTTGCATCAATAAATTTTTGTTTCTAAGTGTTACAAGATTGAAAATCGATTAGCTCAAATTCAAATGAATCAATTTTCATCCATTCAAAATAATGTAAATCTAATTCATTTATATTACATGTGTCAGAGAATTTTCAAAATTTAATATTACATTCAAATATTTAAAATCATTTAAACCTTTTTTTGAACTACTGAATTGTATCTCTTATCATACTTAAAAACATATTTATGTTTTCATCTAATTTCAGAGTCTCATTAATTTCAATTTTGCTTACAAATGTTTTTATATATTTAAAATACTTAAATTTACAATTTTCTATATCATATATAATAGCATTTAATTTTACTTCAAACACTTTTATTAAACTAAACATAAAATCTAAGCTTTTGTCAGTACTTTGTAATTTTAAGTTTAGTTTATTTAAATATAAACAAAAATCAATAAAAACATTAAATTGCACAACCAGTTTAAATCAGTTAATTCTTGTATTTATTGTGGTTTTTACTCAAAAATAGTCGAATTTCGTGTAAGCATTCTACAGATTGTTCTAATAGATGACCTCTAGAAAGCCAGCGAATATTATTGTACATTACTAGTCTTGTATGCTTAAAATTTACTTTTTCTAACAATAAACAAAACCGTCTTTTGCATGTGCATTTATAAAGTTGACAAATTTTATTACAAACTTTAAAATATTTTTATATTGAATCAATCCATCTTTAGCACACAATGCTTCCTGATGAATAATACAATGAAAACCAATTAAGGGGTGACCGTTTTTTTTTTTTTGAAAATAGCATAACAAAACCAAGATCTTTCCCAATAATACTCGGAGCAACATCTGTAGTTACCGATACAATTTTAGATAAATTTAAACTGATATTTTCAAGCACATTTACAACTACTTTACATATATTTTCACTAGTAGTTTTAGCTTTGATAGATGCTATTTTAATAAGTTCTTTACTAACTTCATTGATATTACTAGAAATTATTGAAAAGTGCACGGATAATGTTATATCTGTACTTTTATTAATCCAAATAGAATGAAATGTACTTTTATTTAAACAATTTATTAACTGATTTTCAATATTATAATTCATGGTTAGTATTCTTTCTTTAATAGTATTTCTGCTGATTAACAAGCCTTTAATACGTTGCACAATTTTATCTTTATTGTCAAAATCATTAAAAAGGTTATCAGCACAATCTAACTAAGTCATTTTAATAAAATCACCATCATTAAACGATTTTTTTATGAACAGTAATAAATTTTGCAACATCGAAACTTGTAGAAATTAAACTATTCAAATATTTAACAAATTTAACTAATATGTTACTTTGTAAATTTTTATTACATAATACATGTGCACTAATTTTTTCGTTCATCAATAGATTTTGTTAAAATTGTTTCATGAATAGTTTCAAAATGACGTTTAACAGATGAAGTCCAGTGTGCATTTTTTTTCATAATTTTATTACGTTATGCATGAAAACAAATATTGTAAGTACATTCAATTTTCAAAGCAAAAGAGTTGATTCGATATCAATATTATATTAATATAGTTTATCAATATAGTGTACTAATACATTCAAGTCTTAAGGTAATAGGGGCAATACTAGAATTTGACGAATTTAAAAAACTATACAATTTTTTTTTTAATCTCAATCTAAATGTTCTACGTATAATATTGCGTATAATCGTTCATGTAATATTATAAAATATTATTACATTATTTTCTTAATGCATTTTTTTTTAAACTTACATTTATATTTAATAGATAAAAATTTAAAAAAAGTTCAAATATATTCTTGTTAAAAGTCTATTATATTTTATGTTTATACGTTTTGTTAGAACTATTAATAAAATAATAGCAATATTAATAAATCAAATTTATCACACGTATAAAAACAACAAAGTTGAATAAAGATCTGTTTTTAATGTGTTAAAGGTAATTAAATACAACTATTATGAAAAAACACGAACTTCAAATTATGTATACATAAATGAAATTGGTACGTAATTTAGATTTATTTTAATAGCTTTTCGGTGTCAACTACAGGGAATAATCGCATTTTTTATTAACTTTCTGATTACATTATTGAAATGCACATAAATCATTTAGCATCCTATATATTTGAGTTTAATTTTATTTTATTTTTATTCCAAGCTTTTAATTTTTTTTTAATATAATGTATTTTAAATAAGACAATATCATAATAATTTAATATTAAATTATATTTTCAATTAAAATATATCAATTATTTGTGAAAAAAGACATTTTTTCTAAATTTAAAGAATAACTAAATTGTTTGATTTATTTTAATGCAATCAATTAATGTCATAATATTTATTTAGGAAATTAAAATTGATATTTTATACAATATAAATGCAGTATACACCGCTTACAAAACTCAAATTTAGACCAGTACGAAGAGAATCGTATAACTAATTGAATCTTATAGGTGAAGTAGAAAAAAAACAAACAAATATATTAATTAAATATTAATTTAATTTTGTTATCTACTACCTTCTTTTTCTATAATATATTAGATATTATCAAATAATTATAAATATATAGTGCATATATACATATTAACTTTTATAGATTTTAAACTTTTGTAAATTTGAAATTCCATAAAATTTGTTATAAATACATAGTATATGGCAGGAAAAGAAACTAGTAATAAGTAATAATCAACACAAATGTTTAATTTCTACGATTTTTCTTTTGAAATTTGTGTCTTATAACCGAAATTTTTTTAATGAATTTGGATACGTCCGAACTATTCCAAGCGATTTTGAGTCTAATAAGTGACTGAATATTTTATCCGTAAATCTTATAAGTGGCATCTACTTTATGTAATATAATCCATGATGTTGGATTTTTTAATAATGATTCAAAATATCTTATTTAATTTGGATATTTAATATTATTGTAATTAGAGTTTAAATATTTAAGCTATAATATGCTAGGAATTCACTTAAAATAAGGTAAAACAATACTAAAAATACTAAACAATTACGAAAAAATGATTCTGAAAAAAGGGGAAAAGTAGGAAATTGCTCGGATGTACCTACTACTATAGGTGTCGAGTGTAGCCCGTCATTAACGAAATTACCGTAATGTATGTGCTAAATTTAAATGTAATAAATAAATGAAAACCAACAACGATTCTGATCGTAGAAGACCGTCATTCTATTATATTACGAAGTTATTTAGTACCTAAGTTTAATTGTTTTTTATTGAATACGTTGCATATAAAAATTACATGCTCTAATAAAATATAATAATGTACCTACGTAAAAGTTTCAAATCCCCATGACATATATTTTTGAATTACAGCAAAATAACAAACATCTTTACCCTTGAATAATTTATTTTGTCAGAATTTTAACTTTAAAAGTCTATATAAAATATTGAATGAATACATTTTTTTAGATTTTTAGATTCCAGTATTAATACTTATGAAAAATCATATATTGAATTGTCAAACATAAGCTATAAAAATTGAACATTTTATACATTTTCATAATTTTGACGAATATTGTTATAATATATATTTCAAATTCTTAATAATTCATGGTTTATATGTATATTTAATATTTTTAGATTGCTAAAACAAAACTCATTAGGAACCTTCTATTCAAAAAAAAAAAAATCTAAAATATCTATATAATATAGCTCAAAAAGAGTCAACATATTTTGTATATATTGTTAAGTATTGCAAACAGTGCACATTTTTTAGTTTTTATGTGCTTAATAATGTTTATTTTTGTAAAATAATACTAATAAAACATTTTCGACCAATATGATGATTGTATTCTATATATTATTAAATATTAGTATATATTACATTAGATAACATTAAATGTAAAAATGTGTTAAAATGGCATCCGTTTAAAATGTTATGACTTCATGAGTCAATATTTTGTGTAAACGATATTATACTAATATTTACTCTCGATTATAAATTTGAAATAGTTATATATTTAAACATAACATAAATTATTTTGAAATTATAAATCAATTATGGAAATTCTTATTTTATCACTTGCCTGATTAATTATATATTTATTTAAAGCTTAATCCTATTGATTTCTAACAAAGACACATCAAATCCAATTTGTTAGTTGTATAATATTTGCTTACGATGATAATCAAACTAGTATTAAATATGAAGAGTAATAAATAAAATCTCCTAAACTTTTATAGTTTAAGAAATACTACTTTTAGTTATTTATTATGATAGTGCTTAAAATAAAGAATTGTATTTTCTATATTCGCATAGAACTACTAGTAATACTTCAACAAATACATGACATTATGTACGTGAACTGACTTTTGAAAATATTTAATGTCTATAATGTTATACCAATAACTTAAATATTTTAAAACAAAAAAAGACGATTCTGTATTTTTATAAGAAACGTCGAAAACTCAAAAGTAATAATACACATCATATTTTTATATTTTCATTCCACGTCTAGCAACTGATGGTAATGTTTTTAGAATTTTTAAATATTGTATATCTGTATTAGATGATGAATTAATTAATTATTTTTAATATTAAGATATTGTGTATGTGCTACCTAAATATATGTATAAAGAATGAAAATGAATAAAATATTCATAACGACCCACAGTATTTATTGATACATTTCGTTTAAACTTTAACAAACATTATAAATTAAAACTTAATTAAATCAACTAAAACTTGTGCTGAGTACTATTTTTATTTTTTACATATAATTGCGTAGTATTATACATATTAGAAATCTCTACTCTAAGATAATGTACCGAAGTTTTCTATATACTGCGCTGCCGACAAACGCGTAAAAATTATATTTTTATAAAAATGCATAAAAATAATAATTATGTATAATTGTTTTCTAAATAGAGAACTTTGCTCTATAATACGGGTTTTAGATTCAAAATTAGCGGCGTAATTTCCATACGCCTTATTAGTATTATATAAATTGATTGATTATAAAATTTGGACTTTCGTTGAAGTAAAACGTGTATGATTGAAATTATAATTCTCAACATATTTTTAAGTGAGGTAATGCACCACCTGCTCCATTTATAAAACCACCAATCAATTCAGATATTGTTAAATTTATTTTCAATATTTTAACTATCGTTATAGAAATATATAATACATTTTTAAGACAACTTACAATTCAAATTATATAGGTATTCAAAATTTTAAAGATACATTTTTTGTACAATTTTTACTCGCTCGTTTTATAAAATCATTGATAAAGCATATTAATTGCATTTCTTTTTAAACTCATTGCATTTAAATACTAAATATATTAAAGAAATAATAATTTTATTTATTACATGTATAATGTGTACACACAAGTAATAAATATATAATTTTATTCAAATTTTACATTAATCATAAAAGATTTTAAGAAAGTTTCAATGTATCAAAATATAAACTTATTGAAAAATGCATTTTAGAAAGAACTAGTTTTGGAAAGTAGACAAAAATATAGCAGTTGGCAAAGAATAACAGAAAAACAATTCTGTGACAGTCCATCCCTTTAAAGAAATAAAAGCAAAACCTTTTTTTTCTAAATATACTGTACAAAAACAAAAGTGACAAAAGTTACAAGAAAAACTTTTAGTTGTCACCTATTGTTGTTTATGAATAATATTATGGTCCTTTGCATCAATTCAATATATCAATAATACCATTTTTGTATAATTGTTGTAGTCAATACCATCTTTCAATTAGTTTCATTATATATACTGTATATTGTTTTTCGATTTCAAGACCCCAATCGTTACCATAAACAATAACGTTCATCGTACACCATGATTGACAATGAGATGATTCGGGCTCTTATTTAGGTGGTTAAATAAAGCAAATAGTTTTTAAATTTTATGTATAGGCAAAAAAAAAATATAATAAATCAATTTAATTTTAAAAATAATAATAAAATATTTTTAATTGGTTGATATTTAAGGTATACAAAATATATATACCTTCAACTTTTCAAAAACGATTGCTAATTATTGTTACATAATGTATTGAACAGAATAATTCATTTTGCGTTTACTGAACTTATTAATTTGTTTAAATGGTGGTTAAAAAGATTTTATTATAAAAATTGGTATATTTATAGTCTTCTTATAAGAATTTTATATAATATGTTTTGGTTACGAGAACACAATATGTTAATATGTATATTTATATCATATAAAATATTATATACATACAATTTGTCCGTTGTGTTATATAAATCATCATATTTGTTATCTTTAACATAATTTAACGAATATTAAGTCAAATTTATAACGAATAGGTTCGATACATTTCTAAAATAGTATAATAATTGTGAAATGTATTAAACGGTGTCAAAGATATATGAATTATTCAAAAAATAAACATATTTATCTTAATTTTAGTAGAAATACGTATTTGACATTGTACTTAAAAATATTTAAATATATAATATCATAAAACCACATTTAAAATATGTCGAAACTAAAACGTGTTTTAATGTTATAATAATTTTAACCAGCTAAATGTGATAATAATAAATTATCATTATTCTCAGTGGATTTCCATTAGGTTTTTTTTTCGGTGCATAAAGAGGTCAAAAAGGTTATAAAATTCTCGTGCCAACATCGAAGTCCTATAAAATGTCCTGATGAGAAATGCTGACGCAAGTAAAACGAGTTTTGTATTATCTGGACAGTGTGTAGGTAATTCGGTGTTTCGATGGACCACTATACTAGATACTGAGATTCCATTTTTAGACGACATAAATGCGTTCACATAAGAATGTCATCGTCTCTACATTTCAGCTCTTAAATAGCTTTCAAAGAAACTGCTGCGGTAAAGGTGTGGCAGTAGGCTCTATATGTGCTGCTAACGCATCTAACAAACTATCCCTCCCGTCATTTCTTCCAGTCGTTTATTGGACACAAACACCTTTCACGTCTATAGGGTTAGTTCGGAAAAACAAGTTTTCTTTTTACTCTTACTTTCAGAAAGGTGAACCTCTTACGCGCGACTAGGACACGTCATAACGTCATTCCATATTAACACTGTATCGTAGTGTACACCGGTATTCCAAATATTTAAACAGTAAACAGCGGTCGTTTATTTATACACTGTAATAATGCATCTTATATTATATCAAGTATGAACATTTAACTTATGTTTTGAATCTTCATTCATATAATGCCACTGTCAATGATATTATCTGTGTATTATATTCAAGAACCGTTTTCATTATTGGAATTGTTTAAACCATTTTTTGTCGATTGTGCTCATCACTATATAAATATTATAAATAATATATTAAATTGGTTGATAACTTTCTAAAAATATATTTTGGTATATTAAAATAGTTGATTAATTACATAAATAAAAATTAGTTCAAAAAAAGCTCAATTTTACGATTGTTCTAAATTCCCGGTTTTTAAACGTTATTTTAATATAACGCAATTGACTATAATTCAATATTTCCTTTTATCTAACTATGTTTAGTAACTACTGATAACAATGAATAAATATCTTCATATCACCAAACAGAACTATGTAATGGTAACTTATTTTTTTTTAGAAAATCGTATGATTAGTTATACTTGAATGAATTAAAACCAAAGTTATGTAATTTTCAAAGTTAAAATTCCAAGGTGGTGTAGAGATTTTTTTTTGTCAGAATTAATTTTAATGAAAGATTCTATTTATTAGGTCTACTTACCTATTAATTTAATTTCTAACCCGGTTATTGTATTTATTATATTTTATATATTTGTTGTAAATTAAATAATAGGGTAAAAATGCATTCAAAAACATGTACAAGATTTGAAATTTTATACAGACTGTTCAAAAAAGTAACGCTGGGTATTTTAACTTGTATTTATATATATTAATTGTATTAAACTATAAATAAAATATAATTAATTTAGAATTTTTTTCTGGATGCAATAATTTATCATATCATTAAAAATAAAATGTAGGTTAATTTATTATTAAAAAGTGTGATACGAAATAGGTAAAAATTATTGTATCAATTATACGTCACTGTTCAATATCGAACAAAATTCTTCAGAGTTGAGTATAACGAATTAAAAAAATAAATATATAATATAAACAAATATTAATTTTTATTAAATTTTAATTAAAAACTGCAATTAAAATCTATTTGATTAGAAATAATTAAATTGATTCGTTAATTATAGTTTATCTATTAAATTTTATGTTTAATGTCTAATATGGTGTACTTGATTTATAATACTATGTTAAAATAATAGTTTAATTAGTAAGAATTTAGACTAGTTTATATGATAAGACTTCCATAAATTAATATTTGTTTAATAAAATTACATCGATATATTATGACAAGTGGCATTTTGAATTTTTCCCAGAAACCTCCATTAGAATATACTAAAGAATAATATGATTTTATCAAACCAACGCGAGTTTTTTTTTTAAATTAAGATATAAAAAGTGCTTAATAGTAAATGATAAAACTTTTTTATAATGAATAAATTAAGATTTCAATCAATATATAATTATTTTAAATTGTGATTAAACAAAAAAAATATATATATATAAACGCGAACGGCGCGCTAGCATACTGGAATCACCAACATCGTATTGCATTTGATTAAAAAAAAAACTATACATAAACTTACCTACAACCATAACTCATTATAAAAATAAAACAGTTTCAGCATATTTTATTTTAATATGAACACACAAAAATAATGCGTTCAGGATATAATAATGTTTCAGGCGCACCGACATTTCGATTTACCCGCTTTTGATATTTTGGTGAAATGTCAACATGTTTTAGCCGACAAAAGCATGCAATAATATTTTGATCTTACTACGGTTAAGTTCACAAGTAAAACATACACACACTTGTACAAGCGTTTTGTCCCTACCAGGCCAAAGATATTTACCGTAGTCGAACTCTCACGGGTTCTAATTTATATGTGACGGTTTTACAACCGATTCGATTTTCTCAACATTTATTACGCAGCATGATGGAACGGGATGTGGGAGACAAGGCGCAGGAACACGATAGTACAACGCCGCCGGACAAGTGGCAACGGTGGAAGGGCAAATCGGCAATTTACCGAGCCCGAATACCCTCTTTGACCCCACCACCACCCGCTCGACAACCACCATAATCCGCATTCACATACACCCACCTACTGCATGTGTGTCTTTCCATCTCTCCCCTCCTCAACAGTATCCATTATATACGGTATTGGTATCGGTTTCAATTTTCTATCGTCGGCTCGCCTGCGCTATCAAGGGAACGATAACTTGTGTGAATTTCGTTTTCGGTTGTCCCCATATCCCAATCGCCGCCACTACGACCGAACACTTACGGAATTTGGTCTTACAGAAATGTACGTGTGTATGGATGAGTGTGTGTGTGTGTGTGTGTGTGTGTGTGTGTGTGTGTGTGTGTGTGTGTGTGTGTGTGTGT
>JACXSJ010000915.1:0-18647 GCA_014851325.1 Pentalonia nigronervosa | reverse complement strand
AAAGTGGCGGTGATAGTGGACACATATAGTAATCCTCCTGGCCACTTTTCCGGTGGAAATTTCACTTATATATGGCCATAAAGACACCGTTGTAAATACGGTTCCAGTGAGTAGTACCTTTTCGAAAACTGAAGTGAAGATGCATACGTGATATGAAAAGGATCTCCAAAACTTGCATTATTAGTTAATTTAGATAAGTTACTATAGTTATTAAAAAAATAAATATAAAATAACTAATTTTGAGAAAAATTGTGAGAATAAACATATTGAGTAAAAAGTGTAATTGATTTTCTATTCTTCCTTGGTTATAATTTTATTGTATTGTATATTTTTTATGTTATTACGTTTTTACGTTTATTTAGGAACACTCATTTTTAATATATTAGAAAAAAATGTAAGTAGGGGGGGGCATGAGGTAAGAACAATTTAGGAGGTTTATTATTTGGTTGTTTAAATAGATGTGTATTATTTAATCTATTATTTGCATTGTATGAGTAGTAAAATATAATTTACAACACATATTTTTAAAAGTGATCTTTGATTATTATGAGAATACAACTTTTTGAAGTTTTATATTAATGATCGTTATAACTCATTATACTGTTTCAAAAAATGAATTTGAATATGGTAGCATATTATCACAGTACACAAATGAATATGACATTAATTGAGTGGCTTGATTATAGTGTTGAGGAATCTTTTCAACTATTAAATGTTTAATATGGCTTACAATCTGCATTTAAAATGCATGTCTGCATCGAATAAATAATCAACACGCCATACCTAGATAACAAGTTGGAAATTGAATAATGATTTGTAAAATCTGTGATCCTTGATCGGACGTTATAGATTTGTATAACCTTTCTTGTATTTCCATTATTATCAATCTTCTTGGAAGGTGCTAATGATAGTGTAACCAAGATTATTGATTTGATGTATAATGAGAAAAAGTAAAAGTGCATGCTAATATATTGATCTGTAAATTGTCTAATGTACCCCGTAATTAAAATATACGCAGAGAAATATATTTTAAGTGGTCAGTGAATAATGAATTAGAATAATGGTGGAAAATAGAATACATGCTACTAATTAGGTACTTTGTTTTTATGACTGTGATCCCTGTAATTATTGTGGGTGGAGGAGTATGTTTTAATTGATTTGTTAATTCGTGTTTTTGATTTATATAGTTAATACATAACTGAAGTACATAATATTGCCTATCAATCCATCGTAATTATATTGAATGTGTTAACATGTCAATTACATACATATGACATATGATACATAATACATTTATTAATTGTGCTAGTATAGTAATATATTATGCATTATTACACCTTTTTATGCAATTTATATTGACAATATTGTATTATTAAATCATATTTAATTAAATCGATGACATTCTGGCATTCATAACAAAAAGGTTTCCCTATATAATGTATATGTTCATCTCGAACATTATTACTTTTTACTATTATCTGATTATTACAATGGACGTAATGTCACCGCAACAACACTGCTGCATATTATATAATAGACAAATTAACAATATTTCTCGTGTTACCTTATTTTTTGCACCACTCCGATTGGAATTCGCATCCACGTTTGAGAACAAGTTTGAAAATTATACGTCATGACTCATGACCAATTCTACCAACACGGAGTAGACGCCCCCATTGACCACGGCGGTGGGGAGTATCAGTCAGCTATACGAGGTTTTTGTGAAACCATTAGGTAATTTTCAGTACTGTGTTCTACGTGTTTGGCTAGTGTCCACCGTATAGATATTTTTTACCTTTTTCTCTTATAGTGATTATTACTAGTATTATTAATTATTATGTATATAAATATGTAATGTAATCTCATTACATAATCGATCTACATTATGAACATTATTAATTTATTTTATCAATGCCATTTAACTGTAAATACAATTTTATTGGCTGTTTAACCTGTTTAACTTGGAAATATTTTAATATATTCAATGATAATTTATGGTGTTGCCGATTTTTAATCCATCCTATTTCTGAAACTAGCAGAATAACTGAATCATCTGCAAGATAAGTGATTTTATTATCTTTTACATCCTGATTTTATAATCGCTTGTATGAAATATATAAGTGCCTTTTGCAGTACGTTGAATTCAGTTACAATAGAATTTATGTTTACATTTAACATTAACTATAGCTGATAGGCTGGCTTAATACATATCTGAACACAATTCCATAATACTAAACTTTCTAATTAAAATATTACTGCCGGGGTTGTAAGCGTCCGAATTTGTAATGCAAGACGCCTGACGCTTTCAAAAGATTTGAGATTCATATAGACATTTTTTAATTAGGTTTAATCCAGTCTAATAGAAGCAAGGGTATCATTGGAAATAACACTTTTTGTCCGTGTATTGTGTTCATGTTAATATTCAATTCTTAAAATGAAAAACATTACTCAGATTATTTATTTATTTTATATATTACAATATTGGTTACATATAACACTCAACGTTTAATGATATAAGGTTAAAGGAAAACTTATTTTAAAAATATACATAAATAAATGTATATCAAAAGGAGATTAGAATAGTTTTATATAATGAACAATAAATCTTTTGTTTTAATATGACCATTCCATTTTTATGTTTTATAAAAAAAAAAATCATTTAACGATTAATTATTATTTAGAATATTGTATCGATTAATTGTATTATGTTTTATACTGTTTATGTTAAATTTATAAAATGTGATTAGTTGAATGTATAGTATTAATTTGGATAAATCAATCTTGTAAATACATTTAATTTGAAATCTTTTTTATATATCTTAAGAATGTAATAATTATAATAAAATATAGCTTGGTGTAGTAGTGTATATTATTATACGATTTCAATTTATGATCTGCTATTAGAAATTATTGTTCAATTTATCATATGTAATAAACAAATGTTATTGTTTATCTTATATGGTTATAATATATTTAAATTATATTTGAATGCATTAAAAATATGTTTACTAATCAATATTTAATTAACAAATAAGCATTATATTCATATATATTTAATATTCTGTCATAATACTTATCATTATTTTGATATAGTAGGCACTATCACAAAATATAATAATACTGTTTGGTATTATATTAATTGTGTTAAAACAAATAACCAGAGCTAATTTTATTTGATTAACATCGAAATTTAAAGTACCCATATATTATAATAACTGTTCGATACATTATAGACGAGAAACTTTTTTTTCCCAATTTACTAAGTTGGATTGAATCGATTTTCTAGTTTTTATCTCTGTCCCCTGTAAAAGACCTTTATTATACCTGGTAGATAACGGCCATTCTTCTTGTTTTATTAGTTCCTTTTCTTCAGATTTTATTGCCTTAAATCCGGCTTGTTACCATTTAAAATACGTTTTCAAACGATATTTTATCTAACTTTAGGGTCCAAATACCGCACAGCAATTTATGGCAAATTACCGACTTTAGTAAAGGTTTTAAGATTTACACTGCATAATAATATATTCATTCGATAGTCAAAAATTCTTATTCAATCAACACAATAATTATTTTATTGTGTTTAGGCATATGATAACGGTTTACTATTTTATTTTAGTTTGCCATTAAAATTATCATGATATTATAGTGTAATAATAAAATAATAACCATTGTTATACTAAGCTCAAGTGTCAAAGGCTATAACTATTACTAGCTTCATAATAGTTTATTCATATTTTTAAATTCTAAATAACTCCATAAGTAGGATTATGGTTTCTAATTATTTTATGTGTAGCACTTTAGTAGTAAGATTTTTTATTTTGAAGAGGTACTAGTAAACAATTACGGCATTAACGATCTTATTTTGTGTCTATTTTAAATAATTTTTATTTTTAATATTAAAAAAAAAATGAATTATTAAGTAATTAAATTAAATGTATTATTTATATACTGTCTGCAATGCAACTGTAACATGTATATATTATAAAATCGTCGTAAGTGTATATGTATACATTCTAATTGGAATTTAAATAACTCTTAAAGTAAATTTTAGTCTTCTAAAACGAATAAGGCATCAGTTTGAGTCGTCAAGAGTTTTACTGGACGGGCGCAACAATTTTGAGATCATTAAAACGGTACGATAACCGTTTACTACTAAAATGCATAATAATCATTTTTCTGACGAATGCACTGAAAACCACAAGTCACATCTGCTCTGCAAAATGTGCATTGTGTCACGAGATTATAAAGCGAATTATAAAGTGAACCGTCCTTCATAAACATTATCTATACACAAAAAGAGGGTTTTCATATTATTCGTAATAAAGTAATTTTGAACACTTTGAGTCACAACAATATGTTCAAGTAAATTTCTTTGCCATTATTTGACTGTTAATAACAAAACTATTTTCTGATTTGGCGTTCATGTTTTTACTTTTTGTCCTAGTTCACTATCAATTGTGCATTGTAATCATAATCAATCTATTGATATTAATCATATTGTGTGTATCTTACTTAATTTTATGAGATGCAGTTAATCATGAATATTTATTTTATATGTTAATCGTATTTTTAATTGTTGATCTGTAATATCTTACACATGCGTTTGATCTTGTAACAATGATAAGGATACAAATTATTATACAGTTTTCTATTTTTCAAAGAGACATTTACTTAGTCTTTATTGTTGAAGGAACTTGAAATGGATAGTATTATACATTTATACTACATTAATATGCTGGATGAATGACCGACTACTCAACTGGATGCTCGGATACTAAAGTCATATGTATAGATATGGAATTTACCAATAAAACATTGTCAGTTAACTTCTTGGTAAAATGTACAAACAATTAGGGAAATTGGTAAATTTTTTAGATTATTATTTTTCGTGTTGTTTTATCTACCTAATATATCCCTGGCATTGTTCATACCGATATCAATAATTATTGGTTATAATTTATAATTTGCATCATTAATTATGATTTAAGTGAAGTAAATATATAATATATTAAATATAGGTAGGTTATATAAATGTATAATTATACAACACAAAACTATTAATTAATAATATGTTCTAAAATTCAAATCGTGTAAATATAAGAACCTAACAATGTTATTCATCATATTTGTTTAATAGTGTATTTACCATTTTAGAATGTTTAAAAAGACTAAACACAGTACCTAAGTCTTATACTCGTATACTATCGACATAGTGTATTAGTTGGTAGGTACCTAAATTATAGCTATAACACTAGTAAAAACATTTAAAATTAACAATTACTTGATTTTAACAACAGTCAAAAATACCATCTGTAAAATTTAAAACCCTCTGTTAATTTTAAGTAAATTTACTCTCAGCCATAAAATTTACTGGATAAATTTTCCTACCTTACATATCTAATCTTAGACCACTAGCGCTTAAGGTTTTTTTTGTGACAGTGGTGGTGTGAAAACTTTGGTGGAAAGAGGACGTTTCGTGAAATATGGATGCTACACCATTTGTGTTGAAGGTTCAACATTAAGCTTGTATTGTTTAAAACATAATGTCCTGGGTGGTAAACGTATATATTAACGTGACAGTTACGTAATGATCAATAGGGTTGAACTTTATATTATATTTTATTAGAATTTTAAAAAATAATCTTAGAGTAAAACAATAACTCGATCATACGTCGTTGTTTATTTCGTTGCACGCTTTATTTTATATTTAGTTCGGTATTTTTTTCCTCGTAAATATAATTTAATTTTTCAAATTTCGTTATTGAAATTCTGAGATTAGCATATTATTATAATGACCCTTTTATAATAAATAGCCGTCTAAAAAATATCTAATTATTAAATTGTCTGAATTAGATACTAATGTGAATAAAACAAATAAAGACAAGCGCCAACTACCTATATATAGTATTATATAGAAAACTTTTTATAGTTATAACTAAAAATTGCAATACTATACATATTATTTTATATAAAATTACACTTGTGAAGATAGTACCTATAATATCATACACAATGCTGATAATAATATTATACTATTATAATACCGAAATGGCGATATATTCTTAACTATCAAAAAATATTAAATTTTGTTGATTCATTATATCTAAATTATTTAAGAAACCACCCCTTTTTAATGTCCGAGCTCTTAATTTGATTGCAAAAACGTAATATTTATACATTTGTGATAGTAATTATATAATATTTTAAATAATAGTTAAAATTTGAGTTTCAAATAAAAAAGAAAAACTGGAGAAGTCGCTCTATTCGGTGTCAAATATATAATGTACCATAATGTTATCGAGTTCAGTTACTGTAATGTGTGAGTTCAATTTTAATTTAATCATAAATCTACATATACTCTACTTTTGATATACCCCCACAGGAAAAAATCACAAACCGTTAAATCAGGCGAACGTGGAGGCCACGGAATATTCCCATCTCGAGAAATTATGCGGTTCGGAAACAAATCTTTTAGAATATTCATACTCACTCTAGCTGTATGACTCGTAGCCCCATCTTGTTGAAAAAATCCAGTCACTCCATATTAAGCAATTTGTGGAATAAAAAAATTTTGCAACATCTGTAAATATCGCTCTGAATTTATGGTGACTGCCTCTCCACGGTTGTTCTCGAAAAAATACAACCCTATGATTCCTGAAGAAGATAAAGCGCACCAAACCGTTACTTTAGAGGAATGCAGTGGTCTCTGATGAAGTTGACGAGAGTTTGTGTCACTCCAGTGCCTAATATTTTGCTTATTCACGTATCCGGATAGGTAAAAATGAGCCTTGACAATCATAATCATATCAAAAGTAGAGTATATCAAACACCACTAAGGACACTTGATGATCATAAACAAAGAATACGAGAAGAAGTGACACAAATCTCACCGGAAATTTTGCGAAACATGTTCAGTTTTCAAAGACGCCTTCATGAATGCTTACTTCGAAATGGACACCATCTTGCAGATATTACTTATAAAAATTAAATAACAAATTAACACTTCTTTAATGCTATTTTATATACTTTCAGGTTATATAAATATATTTGTTAAAAATATACTTGTTTTGTTTTTATAGTTATTTTAAAATCGCCTGATTCACTGCTCCACCCTTTATAAATAA
Organism: Pentalonia nigronervosa; assembly: GCA_014851325.1. Classification (NCBI taxonomy): domain Eukaryota; kingdom Metazoa; phylum Arthropoda; class Insecta; order Hemiptera; family Aphididae; genus Pentalonia; species Pentalonia nigronervosa. The sequence continues at coordinate 11,523 of JACXSJ010000915.1, read as the reverse complement.
CTTAAAACTAATTTAAATTTGTTAAACGTTTATTTATATAAAGTTAATAATTGTGTACGTAGTGGTGAAAATCCCTACGAAAATGTTTTTTAAATTACAACAAAACAGCTAAAATTGTTATTGTTCGTCTAAATATACGATTTCTTCGAAATTTGAATTTTAAATGCCTATAAAAAAATCGTAATGATATACTTTTATTTTTTTTTTTAATTGGAGTACGAAAAATGTATGAGGATCCTTTTATTAAATGTTCTATCTTTTTTACTCAAAGGCAATAATGTTATTCTAATATGTTATTACAAATTGAATGAACACTATAAAACATAAAACATTTCAAATGTTTATAAATGTCACAAAAAGAGCAAAAATATTTTTAAAAATATATCATGTATAGTAATTTTTTTTATAAATATTTGGTATGATGCAACTCTTTACAGTTATTCATTTTTAAATTACAACAAACAATTCAAAACTGGTTTTGCGTAAAACATTCTGTTTTACTAGATTTTTTAAAAAGCACTTTGTACAAATTATCTCAAAGTATCGTCTTGATCCAATTTGCTATCAGAAACTTTTCGAAGAGTTGAAAATTGTATAATTTTTACTATTCCAGGTAAAGTGATGACAAACACACAAAAAAAAATCACCTTTTATTATAAAATCAATAAATTCGTCGCTTCACTAATAAAATAGTTACATTATTGTGTATTTATATAGAAGTGTTAATTGTTGGTTTTATAACTTTATGTACATTTCTTTTTAAATAAATAGTGGTTAGGGATTACGATTGTAATGAAGATTTCTATCATTTGTTTCCTGTTAACACTTTTACAAGAGATATTGATCATTTTAAAAAGTTTCATATGGTACTTTATAATATACATAATTGTTATTTTAGATAAAAAATTAGCTTTATTTTGAATTTTATTTTTTTTCAGTACCTTGTTTTTTATTTTCTTAATACTTCATTAAACGAGTATGAAAAATTAAGAGTCTAATACATCAGGTTTCATCATTTTATAGTAATATTTTATTTTGTGATTTTAACTTAAATCAATAAAACAGTATGAAATATTAAGAACTAATTATTATTTTCAATTGTAATTATCAATGCTTACTTAATAAAAATTCATAAATTATAATGAAAACGTACAACAGTATTATATTAAACCTGACCTGTTATATATAATTCACAGTTAAGAATGTGTGAAATATAAATTACAATATTAAACTAAATTACACATTTACACAGTTTAAATTATTGAGCCCGTCAATTTACTAATATATTTGGTTTGTTATTTGGATTAAACAAAATATATTAAACACAATATTACATTACACGATTTTCTAAATTAAGGGTACATCTATTTATAATTTCAATAATAGTATTTAGTTATCTAATTTAAGTTAAATATATTCAATATACATTCGATTAAAAGCACTTAAATTAAACTATAGTATCTAATTATAGTTTGATGGTGTGTAAAATGAATTGATATTGAATCACTGAATAAACTACGAACGTAATGAGGTCAGTTGAATCTTTCTCGGATTGGCGATTATCGTACCGTATAAATATTGTTGACAAAGACTTTTTTTTCTGAATAGCTCATTCAATGTAATTCTTTAGAAACTTATATAAAATGTACCCATTATACTATGTTTAAATATTATAATTATAAATATGAATATAATACCTGCATTAATATATTGTATGAAAAACCACTATGAGATGCATTTTTAAAATCACTGCCAAAAATAAAAATAATTTTTACAAATAGATTGATTTATGTTTAATTACAAAAATAATATAAGGATTATTTTATTGCAAGACTCCCAGTCTTGATATTTTGTAAAATAAGAGCTTCACTTTTGTAATTATGTATACCCACTTATAAATGACTAATTGCAAAATACATTATTTATATTACATCACACGACCTAACGATAAAGTGCATTATTTGAAGAAAATATTACTTGTAAGTCGTAAATCATAAAAATAATATAATATTAAAATAAATATCATAAGATTAATAAACCAATCAGAAAATCACTAGAATATTGTCATAAATATTTTTGATTTTTGTATTACGGATTAATGATTAAACAAAACACATAAACATAATAAAGTCATTAATCACTGGATTTTACATATTTATGAGTTTAAATGCTTTATTAACGAACACCAAACATCAAATAGGAATATAAATTTATACATTAAAGTACAAATAAACGTTTATTATTATGAAAATATCATTAGTCTGTAGGTGCTTCTCTAATTAACACAAAAAGTGGAAATAAATATTTCAATAATAAATGTGTCAACGGTTCACTTTTAAATTCTTGTTAATCTCTATGCTGTATAGTCATTACGGTCACATCGTGTCTAACCTTTACTTTTTGCCACGTTATATCGCGTTTGGAAAAAATTACCAACTCCGAAAAAAAAATAAATGATAACGACCCGGAAAATGTTATTTATTAAACGAACGTGTTCCCGCGGTGTGGCACGTTTTTCATTTTGTCACCCCAGATTTTTTTTACTCGTTTTTAGGGTGGAAAATTATTTTCTCTCTGTTTTTCTACAGCGAGCATGCGCATATACGAGTATTAAGAAACTTGACTTAAAATATCATCTTTGCCACCAATAGCTAGAAATTATTCGTAGAAAGTTTTCCGATTTTCAGTACATCACATAAATTGATTTTCAATTTTTGATTACTTTATAGTCCTTAGAGTTTAGACACATAAAGTGTAGTTCTTGACAAATCCAAAGCAACTGTAAAATACAATTGTATGCTAACTATAATATATTGTTTATTTTTAATATTATAGTAATTTTTTTATAAATGATCCATTATTTGTCCGGTATAATACATAATATTAATATAATTGTTATTATTTTATAAACATTCAAACCTAAGCTTAAATCATATCTACCTTAAGTCATCTTCCTAGGAGACTATGTATACCAACCAGACAGCAAATAAAGAAATTTATATCTTTTATTTTACGATACCAGTAAAATGCATTATAGTGTATTACGTATGTGTCATATAGTGTAAATTATAACTTTACACATCATGATCCATGATAATGTAATTTTTTTTTTTATTGTAATTCTACACTGGACAAATACTAAGAATTTTGACACAATTAATTAAATAAATAAATTTAAAAAATGTTTTTTTGTGTATATTTTCAAGTTATTAAGATAATATAAATAATCTAATTGTCTCATTGCAATATAGATAGATTATTATAATTATTACAGATAAAAATTATAGTACCACTATTGTTGATAATGTTCAGTTTAATATTTTTGTATTGTCGAATTGATTGTCATGTATTCTTTATTCAACAGATTTTTTTTATTGTTGCACACATTATTTTTTATAAGGTATAATGTATATTATTTATTTAGAACTATTTAATTTTTTCAAATGTTATCTTATTAATGACTATACAGGAAATTATTAAAATTGCCCATCAAAAAAACATCATATTTAGCAAAATATTATAGAAAGTTAGAGCTTGAAAAAGTTTTGTCGAGCATGTTCAATAAAGGTATATTAATATAATGTAGAATTTAGATTCTTCTTATTTTTTCATTTTAATTTATAAAAAAAAAAAATATTCTTTTGCAAAATAAATACAAATCTAATTTAATTGTTCACCCTTTGAATATAAAATTCCAAATTGAGTGAGAATTATTTTTGTTTCAATTTATATGGTATTTTTTTTTTAAATATAATAAGTGTTACAATTGTATCAATATAATACTTTACAAATCACTTCCATATATTTTAAATTTAACATCGATATAGACAATAGTCAATAGTACCCTAGTATCCTCCTAGAGTAACTGACTAAAATTTGAGATTTTATAGTAACTACTTTAAAACTTCTCGTAAACTTCTGCCCTTTTTACGTTATTATTTTAATCTATGTATTAAAATTCTTACACATTTCAACGTATTTTACATTCTTGTTTTATTAGTGGCCTTTATTTAATGATACGTGAAATAGACTGTAATATGATTTTTTTTACTATAATACTACAACAGTTAATAAGGTGTCTATAAATGTTTTAGTTAATTATAAACGAGAATTCATAGATTCACATTGAATGCTTTTTTTAGTAAAACAACGACACGTTTTTACATTCAAGTTTTTAGATTTAAATAATGGTAATAGCAGCTTATTTTGTTTCATTATATATTTAATTAATTAATAACACACACATCGATTAAAATTTAAATCAAACCCGCATATTATTATGAATACTTGTATACTTCAAAATGTACATATGTATACTTATGGAACATTAAATTTGTTATTAGAAGCATTTATGTAACTAATGCTGATGTGAGGGTCTTATGGGAAAATTTTGTTAGCCAAACCTTTGTAATTTGTAGTATTAATTAAAAGTTATTATACCTCGAGTATGCAATAATTTCAACGTTATAATGTATATAGAAAACTTGCCATGTAGAAAAAAAAACTTCAAAGAATTATTTCTTTTTGTTTATATTTTTTTTAGGTTTAACTTTCTTTTTTTTTGTCATTAGGACAAAGACCGAGAATCATTATATGCCAATCAAAAAAGAATTGCAACCGGAAATACGATTCTGGGCTATTTTGGTGATTAAGTTTTCCTTAAAAAGCAATTAACTTGAAGCTTATATAGTAGGGAAACGCGGAAACCTCATGCTTCATGAATAATTATATAGTTTATTATATTGTTTACTGTACATAGACGGTTCTATAGTTAAACTTTATCATTTTGGTTTGATTGCACTCTTCTTTTTCATTTTATTTTTACTACTTAAATGCTTAATTGACTACAAAGAAGTCAAAACGAATTATTCTTAAGTAAAGATTTTTTTCTTACTAAAAATAAATGTTGTAAGAACATGTTTACTTATTTTAAACAAACAATAAAATACACAATTGTATGTAATACCATAAAAAAATACAATATAATATATTTTATCATTTTTAAGTGGAAAATAATGTGTTATTTATATACATTTAGAATCATTATGAGAATGGGATATATTATATTCAGTATACAATGAACAATACTATTTATGTCCACTAATGGGTGGGAAGAACACGTTTTTGCGATATGTAATTTATATTCACGCCTGCATAGTATACTTATTAGCAGATACTCAATGAGTGTATTTAATATCATACATTTAGTTCAAATATAATGTAAAGTTCTGAGTAGAATTCGTTAGCATTGAAGCACAAATAAAATTTTATACGTTTAAATTCCATGACATTATATTATACTATACATATATTTATTACTGAAATATTAAAATTATAAAATTTATACGAATGATTTATATTAAATTATTTATAGATAATATAAATATTAAATATAATATATTTATTTTATTTTAATTATTTAAAATATTTTTTAAATATACTAACGCATATTACAATTTTAAAATTGAAAAAAAATTTAAACTTGAAAAATCAAGTTTTGAAAATTTATTTTATTTATCATTTAGTCATTAATTTAATATGATACATTTAAAGTATAAATATTAAAATTAACCAGTGATCAGGACATGCACATTGTACGCATAGTATTTAAGAGAACGCCACACCCGCATTTGTAGTCTTCGTCTTACAAGACGTACGTAATATAGCAAATATCCATTCCACCGTTCAAGTTTAGCTTTGTTAGTTTTAATAAAAGTGCGAATTGAACTATTATCTGTTTTTAAGGAAAGAATATTATCTATATTTTAATTTTTAAGCAAGTAATGATAATTTTTAAATTTCAATATTTTACATAATTATATTCATAACTTGCTTAAAATTTGAATCATCACATAAAAAACCAACGTACAGACACAGATATTTTTCTTACTTTATATTAAGCTAAAGGTGAACAGCTGAGTGGATATTTTCAGTGTTCTGAACTTGTAAGACAGAAATAACTAATACGAGAGTAGCGTTATATTCATAATATGCTTACACGACGTAATCACTAGGTTGTTAATTTTTAATATTTATAAACAAAATGTATCATAATAATAAATAAAATCATAAAAGCTAAATAAAATAAATTTCCAAAGCTTTTAAGAAGTAGATGGTACTCACTCATTAGTCTTGCATAATGAATAGTTTATAGTCAATATTCAAAGACAATTAAAATTCACAGTTCATAATAGTATGATGTGATTTATTAGTCTTAAAAATTAATTCAAAATGATATACTTAACGTTAATACATCATGTTAAAATGTATATGTACTATCAAACATTTTATTATTCCATATAAATAAAAATATAATTAAAAGACTCATTTAACTTAACAAACAACTTCAGCCATCAATCCGTCGTGTATTTTTTATATCATAACCATTTCACTCTAATGTCATAAATACTACTCCCGTATATCATTAAAAATAATAATATCTGTTTTTTATTTGATTAAAACATTTAAATTATTTTCATCATGCAATTCAGATATTATGATAATGACAATACAGAATTTTTTCTGGGGATATTTCATAAAATATTAAGAAAAAAACAAGAACGAATGAATTTTTTTGCTCTATTATTGAATTTAAAAATAAAAAACTTCAAAAATAAAAAAAAAAGAGTAATGTAAAAAAAACTAAAATCATCCTACAGTTCAAAAGGTCTTTTTCTCAATTGCTTACATAAACGAATTCCCTTTTAGACCATTATTTTTTTATGTGAATCTTTTATTTAAATTAAAAATTGCCGATCTTCTTTTTCTTTTTTTTATTTTCACTCTTTAAATCAAGATATAGAATGTATAATATACATGTATATTCATTCTTACCGTCGTATTGAGATTGATGATTTCAGTGATAAGACACATTTCACTTTAAGCCTTTTAACAGTGCAACCGACAGGAATCACGGGTCATTAAACATTCTCTTATACAAGTATAGTCCAACGAATACAGCTACTTAAAGCGGTTTTTTTTTCATTTTTCTTTTTTATATCTTTTTGTGTGTCCAGGGAAAAAAATACTTGTCGTTGAAAAACACTTATCACATAAAATATAAAAATGTAATAAAAATTTTATTTTTTCTTCATTCGCTTATATCGATATAATGTATTATTTATATTTGCAACATTAATATGATATATCGATATACACATCGATTAATTTGTATACGTATACAAGACCATATTTACAGTGTACATTATATAATTTATAAAAACTGCATGCATTCACATAAATAATTGATTAAAACTGCCAAATACTATTTTTATTACTTTGTAAATACATGCTGCCATACATTTATGAACACAAATTGATTATATTATTATGTTCGTTTAATATAATATTCGTTTTAAAACAGACAAATAATTGATGACGAATAATTGACAATTCACAAATAAAGAACTTCAAATAATTTAAATTATTATTATAGTTTCTAAACCTTTATTTCTTCACAACTTTAAACAATATTATGATAGTAATTAAGTTGGCCTGTGCATTTGTATACCAACATAATATATCTATTACGATAATACTTTTTTTATAGCATATAAGTAACATTAAAATATTGGAGGGCAGTTGGAAATACCATTTTGTTTTACAAACATGCTTTAAAGTGTCACTTTTTCATTACTGTTATAATAGTAGTAAAATTGATATTAATTCTATATCATTAATGCCACTTTACATCTCAATTTTGATCATTAAATTACTGTTATAGAAGCAGCGGTAACCATAACGTCGAAAAAGCCAAAATTAGGTAACTGCTAAACATTGTCACGAAGCATAAATGTTGTTATTGATAAATCTTATTGAAAAAATAATTATTATTCACCAATATAAACCAGGTAAGTAACGTCAATATTATGACTGTGCAATGCTGTTTACTCAACTGTAAAATATATATCGTCATTAATACTCAATTCTCGCTTCTCTCTTAAAATAACAGTGATGAGTTCAAATTTTTATTTTGTTTCGCTCTTTATAAACTGATCAATATTCTAAGCCACACTGTACATCAGCAGTCTTATAATTCTTGGTGTATAAAGAATATTTTTTCACCTTCCAATATTAAGGTACATTTATTGTACAATACTAGTGATGCTTCATTTCAACTTAATTAGTCATCGTTTTTCTAAACACGTCTTTTACGGAACTATATTCGTATTTTAAAATGAACTTGAATGTTATCATTAATAATTTTTTCCGTATTCATTCCATATGTATTATAATTATATTATATTAACTTTTTATTCATTCACTATAAAATTATATTATGTCCATTATGTTTAATAAGTATCTTCTAATTTCTATTCCATTGTAACACTTGAACTGTTTTTTTTATATATACATAAATTTTTAAATATTACCAAAACAGTATATTTTTAATACCATTTGTAACTATATATTTTCTGAATTGTATTGTTTCATGCTTTCTATAAAATAGAATATATTTTTATATTATTTTTGTTACTATTACGCAGTACTTTGTATTTATATTATTTTTTGATGATTTTGCATAACTTTTTTTCGCTGCCAAATGTAAAGAATTATCAAAATGTATTTTGTCTTTATTTTGGATCGTATACATTTTATTATTTTATAATATACTCGAATTAACCTTATTAATTCTATGCTTTGTAAGCCTTTAGTAACTTTTTCTCCATTTCACTGGAATTCAACTTTGTATCAGGGCTGTATTCAATGGGAGGAAAAGAGGACAGCCACTTTCCCTCCTATACTTTGTAGCTTTTTAAAAATTGTCGTATTATTTTAAAGTTAATTTTTCTATAACCGAACTATTTTTGATGACATTAATATTAATAACAATGTATATGAACTATATTTAATAGGTAAATTAGTTAATGTTATTAACTAATTTATATACTTAAAATTGTTTCTCTATTCATTTTTAAGAGGAAGCCACATCCGGGTATGTTATCTTCATCTTACAAATGTACAACATAGAAAATTCATGTTTAGAGATTCCAATATTGTACAGTAATGTTTAATAACAGAGTCCTAACAGAATCAATTGACATATGATTAACAAAATTAAAGGTTAAAACATTAAATGTGTTTCCTTTTAGGTTAGAAAAAAATTATTTCAACTTATATATTTCTGAAAGTAATACAAATAAATTATAAAATATACTTAATTAAAATAATACAATATACGACTATCTCTGCTGGGAATCATTATTCGCATGTAATAATTTATCATTGAATTCAAATTCAACACACCCAATATCCTATCACAGTAACGAAGTGTGCTCAAAACGTAATATATGGTAGCAGAGCAACCTTCCCGAATTAAAAAAAAATATTATTTATTTAAGAATGCGTAACTTATAGACACATTGACATATACATACACATACATCATCATATTTTCCACCCAAATTAAAAAAAAGCAAATGTATTAAAAGTTAAATGTATGTCAGAAAAACATAAAATGCATATTATTTCGTGTACAACTATCATCTATAGAAGCGAGCATTTTATTGTAACAATAATATATTAATCATACAATTATTTTATGCATTTTCAGATCTATATGTTTATGATTTATAACTAATTTTGATGTTTAATATATTATGTATAGGTGTGTATGTTTGTATGTAAGTATGGTTGTATGTATATTGTAGGTGTACAATGAATAACACTTTTAAATCGCTTAAATACCTATCAAAGTTTTTATTAAATACGTTTAACATATTCTATTGTACTTAAATTGCGTTACTTTTAAATATGATTAAATTATCAATTTGTTGTTAAAACATTTTCAATATGTACGTTTTTAATTATGGACAGAAAATTTTACATCATTCACAGTAGATATTAATGATTATAAATGCGAAATTTTAAACTGATTGTAACCAATGGGATCCGGGTGATTGATTGGATTGAATAGTTGAATAATCAATAAATTATGTCATTTTCGTTGCTGCCATATTAGAATTATATGATTTACTACAGAAAATTAAGGAACAAAAAATCTTATAATTGACATAAATTATATTTATGTAATTCCTACTGTTGTATATTATGAATTAAAAAAAATATATTTATAAATTAAAACGAACATAAAAATCTGATTAAATGAATCTTTATCCTACAATTATTAGAGAAAAACAATAATGTTTCGTTATTTGGCTTCAATTAAATTAAAAATAAATATTATGTGTCTTTTAAACAAAAACTGAAATATATTTGATATTAACAAGAATATCTATGAGTTTAGTATTAGATTCCGAGCGGAGTGGTGAATGTATTGGTTTTACAAATATGATGTGTGTATTTATTTTTATTTTTATGTTTATCATCACGTTTTGGAGCAGAAAATTGTCCACTTTGAGAAAAGTTTCTGGTAGCGAAGTGAATTTATTTGTTACTTTGATGGCAGATGGAGAAGAGCTCCCTGTGTACAAAAAGTAAAAAAAATGCTCAATACTTAACAAAATAATAGACATAAAATGAAAAACAAAATTACGAAAAAACGGAAATATTTATGCAATAACAGTTTTCAATAAAATCGATTTTGTTATTTTGTTTTGTTATTCAAAAATAAATTACTATAAACACTTAAAATGTTAACCAAATATTTAAATTAAAATTATATATACAACATATTAATATATTTTGTAAACTATTTTATAGGTTTAAAATGCATAACAATTTTAATTTTCAATGTCTAATACTAGACAATTAAGTACAAGATTCCTCATAAGTATGACTTGGAACAATTAAAAAAAGTTTAACATGAAGTAATTTACATGTTTAATTAGTATTTTAATTTAAAATATTGACGATATTTGATATTTAAACATAATAACAAATATTTCTCAAATATTTATTGTTATTCTGTTATAACTTATAACACAAAAAAAATATTATTAAGGCACATCAATAAACATTTTATTTCAATCTCAACTCAGTATGTTTTGTTTTTTTTAAACTAAAAAAAATTGAGTTTCTATTTGGTTTTTGTTTCATTTATTTGACAACTGAGCGTGGACTCGGCATTACATACTTAAAGTGTAATAACCTTACTGCGTATTAATTATATATTAATATTTACTTCAACAAAAATAACAAACATTTTTATTTTGTTTTAGATAGTTATCATAGACATATTTAGTTTTTAAAGTAGTACTAGCATAACATTTGTATATTTCAATATTTTCAATTAATAGTGGTACCTACCTACAGTACTTGTACATTTATTTTTAAACTGTATATACTAGGAGTCGCGGTTGTGAACGGGTATTAGATACACGGACACACGGAGCCCGGGTACCCGGGTAAAAAATATATTAAAGCCCGTGTATTTAATACCCGTGCATATATTGTATATTAATTCAGAATTCAGATATACTTTAATATAAATATTTTTTTTGCTAACTTTTCCTAACTCTTTATACGAGTCTTTATAAGATTAAATAGCACAACAGGTTCATTATATTAATACTCATTTATTATAAGTTATTTTTATAGTTATTAGTTATGCTTAAAAATTAG
>JACXSJ010000914.1:102159-144287 GCA_014851325.1 Pentalonia nigronervosa | reverse complement strand
CCCCGACACACATATTCGTGTTATTTTATATTAAACGCCTGTACAGCAATTGTCACGAAACCAACTGGCTTCGTGTTCTCGAATTATATTTTTATAATTTCTTCGTCCCACAGCCATGATGTATCCCGAGTTCGAGTACAGAGCTCCGCCGCCGTCCTACCAGGCGTCCATGCAAGAGTACCGACTGAGGCTGTTGCTGTTGGACAGACAGACGAACATGCCGCCCGTCACGGCATCGCCGCCGCCGACGTACAGGTCGCAACCCGGCACACTGATAAGGTGAGTCTCCGATTGGCTTATAAATTTAAAAAAAAAAAAAAAACGACGTACCGTCAAGACATTACTGCCGAAACGCCACAGAATTGCATATTGCCATCGTGCTGTTCCGAAAATATATGATAATATTAACTATATGCTCGGGATGTATGCGCGACGGACAATAAATTAATAACACGGACGTCTCGCGTTATCGATTATTCTACGATTGTTGTTCGTGTTAAAACAAAAAAATCCTCGTGCATAATATTATTTATTTCTGTCGAAGGACGAAGCCTCCACTGTTCGTCGAGATTTATGCGTCCGATATGTTATTACAACCGTCATATTGTCGAGTGGATTTTCTTAAACGTTTTACACATTACGCATGCCGTACGTATTAGATACACGATTATAAATGACACTTGTGATCTGTACAGTAAACTCGCAGCGTCCTTGTGAAATATCGTTCTAAACTTATATCAACCGAGCGTGATCCTTGCTATGATCTACGACTTCATCCCATCACGTGGTCGTTTTTGTCTATATACGTATTATTATTGCCATCATATATTAGTGATTTATTATACTTATCCAATATCTATGATTCAAGATTTCTACGATTTCAAAAAAAAAAACATTTTTATTTTCAAATAGAATTTAATATGCTTGACATGTTTTAAGTATATAATATTCTAGTTCTTACCAAAACTAAATCGAGTGAAATTCCTTGTAACAGAATTCGAGACCCTATATTTTGCAAAAGTGACTATATACGTTTATCCGAAATCCTACTATTAAGGTTTATTTCCCTCATCCTTTTTAGGTGTTTACTAACCATATAAGAGCATAACTGTGGATCGCGCATGCTTAGTAGGCACTTACCTGCAGAATGCAGATGAACTGATATTCCGCAGTTTTTGGGTACCGCCCGTAATGATATCGTACAGGAGACTCGGGTGATATGTATAATGTGTATAATGCCAGAACAGCTCAACTAGAAAAAAAAATGTCTATTTTACTCAATAATAAAGTGTTATTTTAAGATCAAATCGACCCGATTTGACCTTCAAAGAAAAACTGTCCACCAAACGGTAACACAAAATTTGTTTCGGTATTGGCGCTTAACTAAACACCAGAATCACTTTCCTCAAATAAAAATTTAGTTCTGGCGCGCAATATTCTTCAATCGTTATATCTACATACCTGACTACGACAATAACCCTATAACTACACGGTTAATAGTTGTGCGTAATAATAATAATAATAATGTCATATCATATTAAATCAAAACGTGTTTGCGCAGAGGACAAAACGTCTGTTGTCGCGGCGACCCCGGCGAACTGTACCTGTACCAACCGTCGACGCTGCAGATCAACCACCACCAGGCCGCCGACTACAGCGGTCCGCCCAGTTACCGGTCGCGGTCCAGCACGCTGCGGCCGGGCTGCCACCTGATGATGGACCCGGCGGCCGGGGCGGTGGTCATCGGATCGACGACGGTCGGCAGCCACCACAGCCGCAACTCGTCGCAACTGAGTGCGGCCATGTCCGAGGCAGTGGGCGGCGGCGTGTTGACGGCCACCGCGGTGGACAACAAGGTGCCGCCACCGCCGAACACCGACGACGACGACGACGGAGGCGACCACGTCGGCGGTCCGGTGGACGACGACGTGCGCAACATCGCGGTCGTGGTGGACGAAAAGACCGCCGACCGCCATCACATCGGTTGCGGGCCGGTCACCATCGTGCAGACCACGCCGGCCGCCAACCCTCCGGGCACGGTCATCGTGACCGTGTCCAGCGCCAACAACGACACCACCAACGTCCGGTGCCGGGACACCGAAATGGAAATCTTGGCGCATCTGTGAAACGGACGTCCGGACGTCGACCGGGCGGAAGCGGAATGGCATTCGCGGTTTTTCTTCTCACCGCTGCTCGCGCGTTTTTCGCGCTATTAGTACAACACTACGATAACATTGTCGTTCGTATATAATTATAACATTGTTATCACTATTAATTCGAGCCGTTTGCGCGTGTTTTATCCGTTGTTTTAATAACCTACATATTATTTTGTTTTTATTATTATTGTATTATCGAATTATTATTTATTCGAACCATGCATGTATATTTTAATACGGCGATGTTCTCGTGACTTTTTTTTTGCCGCTGTCCTCGCAAACTTATATCATTAGGAAAAAAAAAAAAAACGATTCGCGATGATCACAAAACTTGGCTTAATGACAATTTATTATTCGTACGTTCGGGTGCGCGAATCCGTCTAGTTTTGCACACCAGCGTTTTCGCAAATATGTTATCGGCGGTAGAACTCGGTGTTTATACATATAACATAAACTTATATATATATTTGACTGCTTTAAAGTAATAAACACACAAATTGGTGTAGACAAATTGTACAAAGAAATTCACTATTCCTAACAGTTTGCCGTTTTCTCGTGGCATAACGATAATAGAAACACGTCTAAACCCTTTCAAACAATCCGCGGCCACTGTTTTTTTTTTTTGTTGTTGTTGATTCTTAACGGATATCATCGCTGTTTAAACGATAATAATATACGTACTTACGTTTCATCAATAATTGATCTGACGAGTCATCGGACGGTCCCGTCTGTCGTCGTGTACCAGGCATATTCACGGCTATAAAATATATTGTCTCATATCGTCAGTGTGTTCCGTAATATAATTGTCATTGGATTTAAGCGTTTTATCAATTATCAATGCCGTAATGATAGTGGCCCTTAAGAGCGTTGTGTACTTACACAACCGCGCGTGTATCATACCGCGGATATGTTTGGTTGTAATCCGTTTGTGCCGCGCAGTGTTTCGTTTTCGGTCCCCAAACGCTCGCAGTGTTATAAAATGTGATGTTCTCATGAATATTTAAATCAAGATTTCCCCGGCATCGTCCACGTTAATGACTCTTCTCAACGATGTGCTCTCGAATAGGCCAACCAATATATCGTTTTTTTTTTTTTTTATCATTTAGCTCAAATCACGATGGATTTCAATCGTTTTGGTCCGTTTTTAATCCAATAGGAATTTTTATTGTAACTTACACGAAGCTTATAAATTTTTTGTTTATTTTTTTTTTTTTCGAATTATTACTCAACAACGAGTATGACTAAAATTATTTACAAAACTACATTATTGTCAAAAAATTATTGTGTTATATTACAATAGTTATTTTATTTTTTTTTTTTTTTTATATATATATACAGTTACCTCATAAATAATTAAAACTTTATTTTATAAACACGATTATTGTTTTTAGTTATAGTTTTGTACATAGTTATTATTTATTGGTGTTCATATATCAAAAAACAAATCAGCTGTACTCCAAAGTATAATAATATGCGAACCGTACAAGTGGAGTTCAGTTAACATAATAATAAAAATAAATAAATAAATAAAAAGAGCTCAGAAATAACTGATTAATGTGTATTTTGCTGCAACCTTAGATACTTGAATAGACTTTTATGAATTGTTGTTAAATTATTGCATTATAAATATTGTTAAGTAATATGTCATGTTTTTGTTAACCATATTCATAATATTAAGGACTTGTGAAGATATTGGATGTGATGTAGGAACTATAAGTTATTGTAAAAAGAATATACATAATGATGTGTAATAAATTATGTGTATTTGGTATGAAATTGTACAAAATTATTGTGATTATAGCGTTTGTATAAAAAGTTTAATAAAACGACAATATACAATCATTACCGATTGTTTACATTTATTTCAGACAATAATAATATTATGTTACAAAATGCATTTCAATTTGTGTACAAGCGCGTTTGAAATAACCGATTTGTGCTTAACATACCTACTACATACGAGACGCTGAAAATTTATACTCAAAAATTGTTTCTAACTTATTGTTAATTCGTTCTACAATAAATATTACAATTATGCACCGTAAACAATGAGAAACATACACGACCAGTATTTAATTAAACATCAGCTGTAAAATGTAAATATTATATAAATAATTGGCAACTATACTGTGTATTAAAGTATAAAAAAAAAAAACATATAAGAAAAATATCGAACATGGAACGCCCTGTCCAAGCAACCTAATTTGCCTGTTCAGATTTCTAATTATAGCGATTGGCCTACAAATTGTGTACTAAAAAACTAATTAATATATACATACATTAATTAAAAGTTGAAAATATTTTAAATTGTTAAACACGTCCAAACAACACACGTGTGGGACATATTCTATTGGTCAATGTATAAAATATAATAAAATAGAAGCTAAATATATTATTAAAAAGTAAAAATTATAATTAATTACTAAGACGTAATATCTCAATACTACAAAAATATCGTTTTAACGATTCGTCGATATTTTTTTATAAGTATATAGGTTTCAAAAATACAACTGTACAAATTTAAAATGTGTCTATTTAGCATTAACTTGAAAAAAACATAAAATATTTAGCACGTAAATTACGATAAAAACAAATTAAAAATGTACATTGTTACAGTTATCTTTCTCCCATAAATTTTTATATTTAAACTATTATATGTTCACTAGACAGAAACTATTAAAATGAACTCTGTAAATGAATTTTGGTTTTATGTACAAACACGAAACAAAAGAATTTAAAATATATATAACTACTCCTAATATTATATTATAGTGTGCATGACGCACGGCGAAAGACAATTATTATTAACATAAAAATAAAACCGATTATTATAATATTAATTGTTCGGACATTTTCTGAAAATTAATGAAAACAAAAACCATCTCTATTGAACGCATACATATTACCAGCTGAGTGCTAATATTGTTTGTAGGTAATCGATAAATGCTGAATACTCGACCCCGGCATTCTCCACTTGTCGAAAAATTATAATAAAAAAAAACTATTTGGTACCAACAATTATATAACTAACTGTTATAAGACTCGCTGTTGGTCTTAAAAAACGAAAGTAACGAACACTCGTGTGATCATCCATATTATTAAAGGTCTGACAGTGAAATATGTCTGAAACGTTTAATAGGTATATTGAATTGTTTGAAACGAAAATAATATTATTGTCGATTTTGTCAGATATTGATTATCAATAGGGTAAATTACCTATCCGCGGCCGCCCACCAGGCGGAGGGACGTGATTGAATGTAAAAACTTCGAGGAAAAAAACCAAAACAATAATTAAATAGAAAGAAACCCGAATTGGACTATCGCGGTTGAATATATTAAATCGTTATTTATTTATTCGACTTGAGTTGTAAAATATAATTTGTAAAAAATAAAATTCTGAATGAGTAGGTAGTCAGTTAATTATAACTTTAAAATAATTTAAATTTTAGTTGAGCGGAGTAGTAGACGTGTTTGCGGGTTAACCCATTCATGAAAAGATTTCTTTGCATTCAAAAAAGTGATAAATATAAAAAAAATAAAAACGACAAAATGTATTAAAAATATAATTTATTTCAGAAATGGTTTGTGATGAATTGAGTTTATGTGGCAAAAATATTTTTAATAAAACTTTAATGGCTTTTGATTGTTAACTGTTAAAAGAACCACAATGCAATATATTTATTTCTGTGCATATTGAAATATATAGTCAAATCAGTTATGTTCGACAACAAACGGGTGAACGTTTGTTAAATAATTTGACAAATTGATGAATTGCCGCACAGCTTTCTATTTCCGTGCACAATATCCAATTACGGTGAAATGCGATTACGTTTGGTGGCATTATTTGATGTCAAACGTCTGCTTAATATGTACACATCAATCCCGACGCAAAAACTGATCTCCGCCACAGCTTTTACCAGACGGCGAGTCTGTACAAATATTAAAAACCAAATCCAAAAGTTCAATACCATCGGTTCCTCATAAGTCGACAACTTGTTTTTCTTGTCAAATGCCATAATATTTTAGATTTCTCCACTGTTTGAATTTGTATTAAGTTGAGCGCTAAATGCTTATTATCATAAACCTACTAAAAACGTTTGTTTCATTAAATTCAAGAATAACATCTAAACGATTAGCTAAAAACGCATATACATAGTATTAGATATAAGTGTGTAAAAATTGTATTTGAAATTGACTGAAATGTCTTCTGTTATCAATAAACCTGTTTACCTTATATTTATTATAACATACCTTATTCAACCCGAATTAAAATCTGTTTCTTCTTAACATCGACCACCAAAATGTTTAATTAAATCAAATTTAAACATACTGCAGTAAAGTTAATCACTCGTTTTTTGTTCACGCGATCAAATATAAATTGACTTGTTTATTCGTCAGAAGTAAACCGATATACTTATATATATAACTCGCCCACCACATTATTTGATAGAGGTTTTTAAAAATTCAAGTATTATTTTATTGAAATGTATTCATACGGCTGTTATAGAATTAGAAAATGTAAAAAATTATCTCTTAAAACTAAGGTTATTAGTTCTCAAGACTAGTAGGACAAACATTATCTAGCATCACTTTATACATAGTATTAACCATTATTACATCTTACAGCACACACGCATTAAACGCAATCGTGTAAATTCATTAAACTACAGTGCATATCACTTATTGCGATCATTGATTAAAAAATCATTCGTTTATTAGAATCAGCTAATAAAAACCTAAACTTAGTTATACAATATTTTTGTAATGTTAAGTTTGCTTGATAAGAATCTCCGTGTACCGGATAACTGAATTGTTTGTTCAGATTATAATATTATGGCTTTAAATTGACAAAATTCTAGCTGATTACAATCAATATTCCTCGCACAATATAATTTTGTAATTTTAATCAATGTATTTTAGCTCAAATGCAATCAAATATTGATAGTCACTTTTCTTTAATACACATTTTTATGTTCAACAATATATTATATGTGTTTTATTTTTATTAAAATTTTAAGTAGGTATAATGATAAATGTGATAATTAATTTAAAAATAATAAGTCTTATGGAATTGGCCGATAAATATAATCCATACGATCTGCACCAATGTGATCAGATTAAGCCGAACTCGCTGTACACACGAAACATAAAAATTACATAGGTACATATTATATGCACGCTATAATAATTCTAAACGGACATTACGAAAATATCGTGTTGTTTGTATGTTTGGTAAATGGTTGTGAATTTATGTATAATTATTAGATGGGTTGTGACTTATAAATAATGAAAGTGTTAAAAATCGTTTGTGCACACTTTTCTAAAATAGTTAACGATAAGATTAACGGCGTGACTCATAATCGTCACTATGGATAGTACTATGCCTAGGTACAACATAAACTCAATAGGTGTCTATGGCAACAAACAATAATGTAGCTATCGAATTCACTCAATATACAGCCAACTATGGTAAAATATAGACTGTTGTGTTTACCAATGCAGCACTAGTTGTCCATTCTTCTATTTGTGCATTCGAACATCATTGTGCCAATTTCGACAATATGACTGAACAGGAGGATAAAATGGATTCATCTATGGTCAAAAAACTCGTAATTATATATTTATGTATTATTACACGAATGTTTTAAACCACATTCGATTTATTGGAAATGTTCAAAACACGAAACTCGATATTAAGAACTAAAATTCGAGCTGAGATTTTGTATTGCTGGATTTCAGGACTTTGATTTTACATGTTTGTTTTGTGCTAATTGTAGAAAATTCTAGATAAGACATAAATTATTTGATTTGGAGAGATCAAATGTACAAAGTTTGATTTTGCATATTTTTAACATTTTTTATTAAATGTCATAAAAATGGCATACATTTTAGAAATATTAACAATTATTGATATCATATTAGGATTTAAAACATATTTTCATATTCATAATGTTTTTCTTAATAATCTTAGATGCATATTTAAGAGCATTTGTTGGTAGTTTTAGATGCGAATATTTTTAATGCAATTAGTCTCGTGTCTATGTGTAACTTATATGTTTACTGGAACATATAATAATGTCATTATTGGCAATTGAATATTTTTTTCATTATTATTACTATTTGCATTCACAATGTCTTTGGTGTTTTAAATAATTTACTAATATCTTTCTTTGTTTCATAAAAATAATATTAATTTCTAATATGAAATAGATGTTTATTTTAAAAAATTATTGATTATCTACTAAATAAGTATATTACTATAAGAATATACATTTATAACTTTTTCAGTATAATTAGAAAAAAATAGTCATCACAATAATATATTTTATGAAATTAATTCCAGATAAATCGTATCAAGGCTTGTACATTTCTCCCGTACCTAAATAAATGTGATTGGTCCACTGACGTAATATCCAGTATAGAGGAGTTTGTTAGCACGGATCGGCAAATGATTTGTTTGTTTTATGAAAGCAATATACTTAAAGCCACTTTTTGCATACCTAATGCTCGTACGGATTCTATTATGTGGTTTCTAAAGACGACTGACAGCGAACACACACATCTGAACAACTCAAATTTCTTAAAGCTGATTTCATTCGGGAAAATGGACACAGAAGTGGAGAAAACAATGTTCTTATTATTGGACTCTTTGTATTCTCCCTTTATATTTTCTTGGTCAGCCAGTATCCTTTGTTTTAAAATATATCAAACAACGTGTTTTGTTTTTATATATATTTTTTTTATAAACACTTTTGCTGTCCATCCATTATTGGTTATTGAAAATTAAAAGTGATAAAAATGTAGCATTTTTCTTTAACTCGCATTTATAAGGTGAAAAAGATCAATTTTTCGAACAATACAGAGCCGTCATCCAGGAATTATGTTCATTAAGATACAAATTTTTAGGAATGCCTAGTATTTACATTCCAACAATTGTTGGAAAATTTGATAAAACTTCAAAAAGTGTTAGCGAAGAAACCCTCAAAGTACTAGAAAGTTAGTTTCTATACATTACAAAAATACAAAAATGAACAAAATATAATGTGAATAATAGGAATTTACATATAGATAGCTCTACATTAGTTTAAAAATAAATAAATAAGCAGTTTTATAATTGTTTTTAAATCAACTATTAATATGCACAATTTTCATAGTTTTATAGTTTTATCACAAATTCAACACATAATGTTATTAATTTATTAATGAAACGGTACCTGTAAAGTACCTACCTACTAAGGTAATAATATGAGTATTATTATAAAGTAATTTATTATTAAAATTCGTTAAAATATGGTAACACAATTTCCAAAGTGTTAAAATATATTCTAAATTAATTAATAACTTTTGAATAATACGTATTCTCCATTCATACAATAAAATATAAAAGGTAGGTATATAAAAAATAATCAGTTATTTTTAGTAAGTAATGTAAAACAACAAAAAATAATATACATTTTATTTTACACAATTTAATGTTTATCATGTTTATTGTTGTATTATTATTTGAACTATAACTTTGATATTTAATCACTTATCAGTAACATGAAATCCTAATTTTTTTTTAATTATATATACCTTGTAATTATTAATAAATAGGTAATTATTATTTTGATTTAGAATTTAAGGTTATGGTTATAATATATATATATATATATATATATATATATATGACTATTTAAATTGTCGTCATTATATAATCGAGTTAAAGTATTTACATTATTTATGTACTATTACTTATGTTTTAGATATTTTAAACGTTTATACTTTAGAAATACAAAAATGCTTAATGGACACAGAAAGAGTATCAACTAAATGTGAATATATGATGGAACATATTATTGATGAGATAGGTTATTGGAAAACTAGACGTAAGTAAAATATATTTTCAATCATAATATGATAAATGTGAATAAAAACTTTTTATAACATTTTAATAATATAAGTAAATAGTGAACATTTGTCTAAATGATTATCATGATAATAGATAATATTATTATTTTATCCAAATAATTTTTAGTTATCTGAACTTAACTCTGAATACTATAATTTTTCAAAGCAGATTAAAATATCGCCATATTATACATAATATTTTGTATTTTTTTATTCAAACCCAAAGACGTTAACTAACATAACATTTTTTAAACACTTATGTGGATATGTTTTAATTCTAGTTTTAAATTTACGATTCATAACTACTTTATTGAGTTATAAGAGTGTTGAAGAAATTCTTACAATATTGAAACAGCATCAATCAATTCTTATCCATTCTTTCAACAATGCTATGGATGAAATTAAGGTAGGTAGTTATTTATATTAATAAAATTGAGGTTTTAAAAACCATTATTATGACAGTTTTAAGGTTTATCTAGTTCCGAATATATCAATAATAAAGTCTAATATTTGGATAATAAATCAATTAAGATCAAAAAACAACGATGGTCAATGAACTAAAGTCACGATTTAAGATATAACCTAACCTGTACATCTTAAATCGTAGTTAGAGTAGAACATACTTTAGCAATTGTTGTTTTCAGAAAACATTAATGTGATTTCCAGAGTTCTTATTAATTGATAAAAATAGTAAAAAAAATTTAAAGCTCTAGTTTATTCCTAATACTTTTTCTTAAAAAAAATTAAAATACACTATTTAAAAATGTATTTACAACTTAATTTTCATTAATTGTTATACAGCAGTTTTAGAATTTTATAAACTTAAATGCTTTTATTATACACATATACATAGGTAATTGGTATATAGTACATTATTATTTATTACTGATCGTATAAATAATCAGCAGTCAGTTCAATTGATTCTCCTTCATAAATTCATTTATATAAAATTGTTATAACATGTAGGCAGCCAAACTAGAAGCCAAATCCAATCTGAATTACTTACAAATTTTATGGGATCCAGTTATGAGCTTATACGATGTAAAATCACCGAATGAAGTATTAGCAAGATTGCCAGACATATTTGTTAAGTTTATTTTTATTTTTGAAGAATCAGGATACTACAATAAATGGTAAAGTATCATATAGTTGTTATTATGTAATTAAACTTAACGGTCTATTTTTTAACCAACGTTAGGTCTGACATAAGTCGTTTGTATGAATATCTCGGAAATCAAATTGTATTCATTTGTCGAAAAACCATAAAAATGTCGGAACTGTTTTCTGGCAACCCAGAAAGTGTTTTGAATAAACTGCAGATTTCAATGAATTGTTGTGAAAATTATATCACAGTATATACTAAAGTAAACACAACGATTGATTTTCTATGTTTACCATTGTTTGATTATGCAACAAAATATTGAACAGGTAATTGAAATCTATAATTCTAAAAATAACGGACACTGGTCGATAGAAACTAAAGACGTGCATATGTTTTTGGATCGCTGCAGAGATGTTAATTATATATGCAAATCAATTGTCTTATTCAAAAGGTATTTACAATTTATAAATTGATAATATAAGTGAATATACGATGTAATATACGACACCATACGATGTATTTATTTATATTTTTTTTTTCATACTTACTTAATTTTACTTTTAAGAATATATTTTAACTATCAACTCTATCCCCAATATCACTATCTAACATGTAATTTATTCATTGTTAAATATTTTTAACCTTTTACAACGAAACGTTTTCCATGCCTAAATTTCTCTACTTGTAGGATAAACAGAAATCATCCGATACCAAAACCGAAATTTTCATTTACCAAAGGACTGGAGTTCGAAAAAGTTATGGAATCCATAGAGTTAAAATTCAACAAATTGATAAAAAATCTGGAGAATGTTCAAAACTTAATATTCAACGTCAATAACACTGATTGGTATCAATACGAACTCGAGTAAGATTTAAGATCGCATACCAATTTAAATCCCATCGACACTATGGATACACCAGTCTAATCAATGGCAAAAATTTTATTGGATTTTGTTAGATTCAAAAACGAAGTAAAAGAATTATGCAATATAGTCGAACAGCTGTTAAATGACGCTTTGAGTATTACGTGTAACATTGAAGACGCTTTGAATGTTTTACAAAGTTTGCATTATTTTTCTCATTGGCCACAGTTGAATTCCCATTTTCAGAAAAAAACCAACGACGTCTATGCTATGTTGATGGACGATATATCATTAGCTATGCAATTTTACACAGACAACAGTTACCAAATACCATCCTTTATGATTCAATATTCGGGTGTTTGTATAACCGCTATAACCGAATACAAAAGAATTGAGACGCTAAAAAATGTGAGTATCTGTGTCTATTTTACAGTCATTCAAATTATTAAAAACAAATTATTACAGTGAAAAATCGTATATGGAATTAATAACGGTGTGTTTGATTTATACGAACAAAATATTAAAAATGTATTTCTTGTAATTTAATGATGGATGTTTTTAAAATATTTTAACAGTTTTAATCAATTTTTATCGTACCTATCTGATGAGATCGTCTCGAGGTTTGTGTTCAATGAATAACCCCTAGAAGTCTAGGTGGATAGAATGACATTTTTAAAATATTATCTACCATTATTATTCTTTTCAATGTTTAAATTAGATTTTAGTTTTAAAAATTTTAATCAATTTTCTACATTTCAGATGATATTGGAACGTCCTTGGTTATTACCGTGCTCAAATATTAAAAAACTTCATAAGCTTTACAAAAGTTATACAACTGCATATCAAGAACTAATAAATAATACAATTGAATCATGGAATAATCAATCGAATTTAAATTATGAGAAAAAACTTGACAAATATATTTTAGTCGGAAATCAAAATGATCAATTCTGGAATTTAACAATTAACTTGGACTGGTATTTTTACAATTATTATGAAAAAATTCAACGAAGTAAGCAGATTATTTGTTATTAGTGATGTATTTGAACTATTAACTGAAATCGAGTATTGGTCGTTAATCGGCTTTAAAAATATACTGACACCAAATAACATCATCGCAAATGCAACAAAAATAATGCGACTGCACCGAAATGCATCAAAAATCGTTAACGACTACAATACTCTAATAGCTGGTATTTTTATTTTAGATTAATTTTATACTTATAAATTAAATATAGTATTTTATGAAATAACGGATTAATGAGATGAACTAATTTTCTGTAAAAATGATCTATCATAATACCATCATATTATTTATATACGCAAATATGAGTTTTTTTCTTATATTTTCATATTAATTTGAACAATATATTATGCTTAATTTAAACTGAAAAAATGTATTTAAAAAAATTTGTTTTGCGACCATTCAAATTGTTCACATAAATTGCACCCCAAAACATAAATTAATGTGTTGTGGGTATGTAATAATCTAATGTCCATATCTGATTTGTAAATTTCGTTTTAATGCTAATATTGCTGAAAAGTTCTTTTTACAGATATTCAAAAACCCTATTAATAGTATACGATGTCAAAAACACTTAAAACTACATGCATTTATTAAACAAAGTGAACATAATCAAGTTAGTTTCGATTAAACAGCCAAACTTCGAATTCTAGTATTCTACACAGTAATGCATCTATATTGCCTATACAATACGCCGTGCAATATAATTAATTTGAAGAGTCTTTATAAACACAGACACACAATTACATCTACATTTGAAGAAATAGTGTTTTCGTCTCTGCAATATCGAATTTAAGCGAATTAGATATAAAAGTGTAAATTATATAAATAAATAATACGTCAACATTAAACTCTATCAAAAAAGCTCTTAAAAATGTCCAAAAATATCCTTACAAAAATTCTTTTTGACTACCAATAATGTCCTTAACAAATCACCCAAACACTTTTTTTTACATGTTTATATAACTATGAACATCTAATTATTTTAATATTTTAGGAAGTTGTAAATAAGAAATCGAAAGAAACGAAATAAACATGATCGTAATGTTATACCGATAGTTAATAACTGATTAATCACCGATTAATTATTATTTGTTTGTGTATCAATGATGCACAACAGCCGTTAATCGCACGGTAAATAATTAAATAGTTAATCGTTACTGAAATTTAAAAAAATACGATTAACAATATTGGTATATTTAAAGAAACCTACAAGGCTACAAAATACTTAGGCAAAAATTAAGAAAACAAATTTTCTCGAAATAATATTTTGAATTTCCTATCTAATTTTACATTAAAATCTCGTATTAAGTATAAGGGCATACTTACTATTTTGGTTGATAATTTTTTCGGTTGAATTCTCAATTTTATTATATTTTAAACAAATCTGAAGACAGTGCTCGAGTCGAAAAGTTTAAAATACGTTTTTAATTCGTTATTAAATATAAATACATGCACAATATAGGTTTATCCGAGCAAGAAATGCTATTATTCAGTGAGTCAATAGAAATTTGTAATAAAATTACATCACCAATGATTCAATGTTATACATGGAAACGATTAGACATTGACAACTATTTACTTGATTGTTTTGATGAACTAGAATCGGTAAAGTAAATTTTCAAAAATACACGAACACATTAAACTAATGTATAAATATTTCAGGTTCAAAATTGTATAGATAAATATAAATATTGTAACATAGAA
Source organism: Pentalonia nigronervosa (assembly GCA_014851325.1). Classification (NCBI taxonomy): domain Eukaryota; kingdom Metazoa; phylum Arthropoda; class Insecta; order Hemiptera; family Aphididae; genus Pentalonia; species Pentalonia nigronervosa. The sequence continues at coordinate 129,545 of JACXSJ010000914.1, read as the reverse complement.
ATTGTAAACGTTTCTGAAGAAATAGCAAATTCAACCCTTTTCAAAATAAATCAAACGCAAATCTTGGAATTAAGAGAATTCAAAAAAAAAATTGAAATAATTAAGTATGCATATATTTTTATATCTAATTTGTGTATTAAAATATTTATTTAAGGTAATCAGTTCATTTAACAGACAACATTTATTATCTTAAAAAATATTAACATTTTTAGAAACACTTTTTAACAAATTTTAAGTTATTACAAGAAAAAAATTGAAAAATTAACATTTTCAACCATTTTTATATTTTTTTTTATTTATGAAGTTTATACTTTTTTAAATGACAACATTTATTTTAAATTCCATATTCTGAAGCAGAATATTTTTCGGATAATTTTTAACTTTTATTGAAATTCAAACGAGTAGTTAATATTAGTAAAAACTTGTAAGCATTTTACGTCTAGAAAGTCGGTAACAACAAAATATTAGTCCACTACTTCACTTATCTAAATTTCAAATACTTATATAACTCATTCAAAATTTTAATTTTCAATATGAAAATGTTCAGCAAAATATTTTACACCATAATATGAAATTAAAAATGTATGTTGTCATAAAAAAAAATTAAAAAACGATAATGATATATAAGTATAAATATATTTAATAGTTGTTACTTTTTTAAGCAATGAGTGTTTACTGTTAAAGAATTACACTGCATAAAATACATAAAATATTTATATGTGGTATAAAAATATTATTGTTTTAAAATGTTTCAGAACTAAAACGATATCAAAAATTTCTGATAATTACAATATGATTTTAAAATACATAATGGTTATCTATGAAGGGTTTAAAGAACATATCAATAACGTATACTACTGTTTATTACATTTTAATTTTTAAGTATAATTAATTCTCATTATTTTTAGCTTATGGTTTATTGGACACATTATGTAGAGAAAATAGATAGCCTTATATGCAAAGCATTGATTCTTAACTGCCAATGTTCATTAGAAAATATTTTAGAACTATGTGTCGGTGATGGTTCAGGTCCAACGCCAATTATACTTATTCACGTGAGCTTAAAAGACAATAAGGTAACCTTAATTAAATATAAATAACTATAAAAAAGTATAATTACCCCAATCGATTGCTATCAATAGATTAAATATTTAGCAAGTCTATTAGAGATTTTATCGTTCTCGGCGAACTTTTTAACAGATTTATTAATGGCTATTAAATTATTGCCAAGATTAAATCATATATTCCAACTATCGAGAAATAATTGGATTCCATATAAAGATGAAATTTCCAAAGATTGGCTTTGTATCAGACTGCAGGAAAAATATAATATAGGTAAATAAAACGATACTTTAGTATAATTTAATTAGTAATAAATAGTATAATTTATTTTATATATTAACAGCTACTATAAATGCTTTAAGACGATTAAGGCAATATATGCACGAGTTCTTAGTATTTAAAGACATATGGTCAATGGATAAGAAATTGTTTTTTGAAAAATATAGAACCTTTAATCCTCCAGTGACACATTTTAATCAAGATATGACTCAGTAAATCATAGTATTCATTTTTTTAAGATTTTATTGAATTATTGCCACAAAATTTATTTAAATTTACAGATATTCGATTTATAAACATAAAATATCTCGTATTAAACCAGTTGCCCAAGTCTGTCATTTTCTAGTACAAACAAACATATTAAAAGATGACATTGCTAGACATTGTGACGAGTGGAGGGACAATTTTTCGAATCTTCTTTTTGAAATGACAATAAATCTCATAGAAGGATTTTATCAATATACAAAAATTAACAGTCTTCAGTATATTCAAATTAATTATTAGTCCAATATTTATATAATTTAATAATTTTTGTTAATTTTTTTTTAGAGTGATGACACCGCCTACTAATTTAACTGAAATGATTTCATTCGTTGAAATACGAAATAGAATAGTTTTAGAGTACGATAATAAAGCTAAGGAATTTACACTCATTTCTGATAACGTTAAAATATTAGGTACGTATATGAATAACAATCTAAACGTGATTTTAGTAATAAACAATAAATAATATATCTACATAATCACATTTTAAAAATTGATTAAAATTTTATTTTAGGAATTAATAATATACAAATGGCAAAAGTAATACAAATTAAATATAAAAAATTGTTTCAAGTTTGGAGTGTGTACAAAAATACTCTTGAAGATGCCGAAATAATGTTAAAAATAAAACAAAATGAATTTATGAAACTGCTTAAAGAAACACAAACTAATTTAAAATTAAAAGCTAAAGATCTACTACAAACATTTTTAGAAACCGCACCAATTTCTACAGAATGGAAATCAAATGGTAAATAGAAAATAAAATACTATCAATACTGTCCAATTTTAAGCATTCATATAAAGTTATTTTAATTTTAAACTATTTAGAACAACATTAAATTTGTATGTTAATAAACCAATTAGTACTTTCTTTCTTTATGCATTGGTTAAAATGGTCAAACATTTTCGTTACCCAGTGGTTTTCAAAAAAAAAATTAAATACTGTTTATTTGCTGAGGATTCATTTTGTTTATTATGTGCATTAATAATTCTATATTCAATTATTTTTAAGACGCTTTAATATATACTGAACAAATGCAAAATAAACTGGAAATATTAAAAACTGAAGAAAAACAATTAAACGATGATCTGGCTGTATTTGAAATAAAATATATCCATTCAGTTGAAATTGTCAAACTTCAGGAAGTAAGAAATAATATTTACAAATCAATATATATATATATATTAATTGGTCACTTGTCAACCTTGAAACTTTAATTTTTCTAATTTATAATGTTTCACTTTTATTTTAATTATTTATAAGCACTTAATTCCTCATTCTTTACTAATAATTTTAATAATTTTTAATACTGTTTAAAGGAAATATTAGTTTTACACTCAGTTTGGAAACTAGTCAATACGTGGGATGATATTTGGAAAGACTATAAACAAAAACAACTTTGGCATATACAAAATTCCGATTTAAAAGTAATTGTGGACGAATTTTTGGATAAATTAAATATTTTGGTTAATGAATTAAAACATAAAAAATGGGAAATAATAGAAACAACTCGGAATAATATTGTTGAATTTCGTAATTTATTACCGGTGGTCGATGATTTAAAAAATCCAGCAATGAAAGACAGACATTGGGACGAAATACGAAACATCATAAATAAGTGAGTCATCAATTCTCAACAATATAAAATCATATTATCCAAAAAATGTTATTTTAAATTATATATAATTATATTTATTTAAATTATGTTAATAGAAAATTAATCGAAAAAAGTTCTGATTTTACGTTAGAAATATTAGTGAAAGTTAAAATTCAGAATTACAGTGAACAAATTAGAGATGTGTCGAGAAAATCAACAATAGAGCTAGGTTTAGACAATGTATTACATTTTCATAAAATAATAATAATAAAAACAAGTTCTAAATTATATTTTGTGTGTTCTAAGGCTATACGAAATATAAAAGAAATATGGTCCAGTAAAAGTCTACACTTGGAACCCTACAAAGATAAAGGCATTTATTATGTGAAAGTAAATGATGACATTTTTCAATCATTAGAAGATCATCTTGTTCAGCTATCTGCAATAAAGGCATCAAAGTATATAATAAAAAAGTACACACCTACGTGTTTTTAAAAATATTTTATGATTAATTATATTTGTAGATATATTTCCGTTTTCCTATACGAAGCAGATTTTTTAGAAAAATCTATAGGTCTGATCATGGAAGTTTTGGAAATTATTCTTTCAGTTCAACGACAGCATATTTATTTAGAAGTAAATATTTATTTTTTACGATAATTGTATTATTGCATATTTTACTTGATTTTTTATATTCAATAATTAAGAATATATTTATGGAAGATGATATACGAAAAAAAATGCCGATTGAAAGCATTGACTATGATATTTTAACAGAAGAATGGAAAGAAATAACCACACAAATGTATAAGGAAAATAATTTATTCAAAGCATGTTATTCGAAATGTAAGTTTTTATGTTTATTTATTTATGATGATAAATTCAAAACTTCAAAATTAATACAAATAAAGCTGCAATGATTATATATTTTTTAAGCTTTGTTCAAACATCTAAATACGATGAATTACCGCTTAGAAGTCATACAGAGAGCTTTAGAAGTGTATATGGAATCAAAACGTCATATATTCCCAAGATTTTATTTTATATCAAATTGCGAATTATTAGAGATACTAGGAAACTCTAAAAATCCTGAATCTATACAACCTTATTTAAAAAAACTTTTTACCAATGTCCATACCATAAAGTTCCTCGTAAGTTATCACTGCACTTTTATTTTAATATTATAAATCAAACATTTAACATCAGATACTTATGTTTAGATAAATAACAACCAGAAAAAAGAGGCACAAGGTATGTTTTCTAAAGATAAGGAATATATAGACTGGAACCAACCAGTTATATGTGATGGACCAGCAGAAATTTGGTTAAATTCTATAGGTAAATAATATTGATATAATCGAAAAATATTCTATGGCATATATAGATGTATACATTTAATGTGTTATATAAAATTATAGAAGATGCGATGCGCAATTGCCTAAAACAAACATTAAAGCAAGTAAAATTATCATTAACGAAAAATCTAAAAACTCGTGACAAGTGGATATTGGAGTGGCCAGGACAATTATGCATTGCTGCATCTCAAGTAAATCAAAATGGATAAAGTAAACTCAAAACAAAAAAATTTTAATATAAAAAATAATTTAGATTCAGTGGACCGCCGATTGTACCCGAGCATTAGTACAGTCCAGACATTTAAAACACAAGTATCCTTTAAAAAAAATGTATAAAAAACAAAAAAATATTTTGACAAAACTCTCAAAAATGATCCGAAGCGATTTACCGAGTACTGAAAGATTAAAAGTCGTGGCTTTGATCATAATAGAGATACACGGTAGAGATGTAGTTGAATATATGTACAAATCAAGTATGTCATATTGAAATATTATTTTAATACTAGACTAATTTAATAACCGTCATTCGATATAAAAATATACAATTGTCTAGATTGCATGGACGTGTCTGCATTTGAATGGTTGTCTCAATTACGATTTTACTGTGATAAAAAATCAAACGATATTGTTATAAAACAAGCTAACACCAAACAACTGTATGGATACGAGTACTTGGGCAACTCCGGAAGATTAGTTATCACCCCTTTAACTGATAGATGTTACATTACGTTGACTACAGCTGTACATATGCATCTTGGTGGAAACCTTAACGGTTCAACGTATACGGGTAAAACCGAAACGATAAAAGATTTGGGGAAACATTTGGCCCAGTTCGTTATAGTCGTAAATTGTTCCAAAAGTCTAGACTACAAGAGTATGTGTCGCATTTTCTCAGGTGAATATTCATTATATTAATAAAATATATTCTGTTCACTTATAACGACTCTCGACATAATTTATATTCTGTTTTTCTCTCATATAAGGACTCGTGCAACAAGGTGCTTGGGGTTGTTTTGATGAAATTCAACGTATCAAAATTGAAGTTTTGTCTTCTATAACACAACAAATATCGTCTATATTTTCGGCTTTGGCGGCTGATCTAAAAACGTTGATTATTGAAAACAGGAATGTTACATTAGTACCGACTTGCGGTATATTTATCACGACCTGTCCAGCTTATGAATATGATTCGTACCTGCCAAACAACTTTAAATCAATGTTTCGAACTGTGTCTATGATAGTCCCGGACAGTAAGCTTATCGCCGAAACGATCCTTTTTAGCGAAGGGTTCAAAGACGCTAAGACACTAGGTAACAAGATATTTGTTTTATATTCCCTTTGCAAACAGAAACTAAACAAACAAAACTATTGTGAATACGGACTTCGGAGTTTAATTGGATTAATAAAGTATGCAGGAAATTATAAACGGACAAACACAGAATTACCGGATAATGAGGTTTATTCTATTTTACGTGGAGCTATACTGTACAATAATAATAATATTAATATATTATATTTTAATAACATATTATTTTTAGATTATTTTACTAGCAGTCTATAAAACGGCTTTAGCAAATATAGATAAGAAAGATTTGCCAATATTTACGGACATAATAAATAATTTATTTCCTGACATAACTCCACCTGAAACAAAACACGAAGTTTTAATAGATGCAATAAAACGCAGCATGTTGAAAAACAATCTCCAACCAACCGATTCTGCTGTGTTGAAAATCGTTCAATTATATGAAATCAAAACTTATAGATCTTCTGTTATAATAATAGGAAATTCTGGAGCTGCTAAAAGCATTACTTGGAAAACACTAAGAGATACACTAATCTTGCTGAAAAGTGAACAAATCAGTTCGTTCGAAGCAGTTATTGTAAGTTATATTATAATAATTTATAAGTATTAATTAATATGCATTTTCATTTATAACCATTAAATAAATAATAGACTATCATAAAATCAATAATTAAAACTAATACGTAACAATGGTCAATCTAACTTATTATTTAAAATTTTGAATTCAATTTATTTTATATTAGGTACCAAAATACAATTATTAGTCACTAATAAAATATACAGTCATATCAAGTATTCAAATAAAAATATTTTAAAACATTTTTGGTTCTTAAATACAATATTGAAAATATTTGAAATGAATTATTCAAATACTCATTTTTAATAGCCACCTATGTATTTTATATGTTTTTAAATCTCAACATAAATAAACAAATAAATAAATATCTAATTACCGAATATTGTTTCTTGTAATGAGTGTCAAAACAACATACCAATGAGTTATTTTTGAATACATTTATAAGTATTTTTTATTTGAATATTCAAAGTACTTGTATTATAAAATATTTGAATATGTATTATGAGTACTCTATTTTATGCTGCTTGTTTGAACAAATATTTTGATTACAAAAAAAAAAGTCATTCTATATAAGGCTACTAATATCCTAATTTTATTTAAAGTCTTAAATTTAAATAATAACACCATCTATCGATCATTTAGGAATATGTTTTAAATCCAATAACATTAACTGTAGAAGAACTATATGGTAAATATAATCATGCTACACATGAATGGGTGGATGGAATTTTTTCGTCAATTGTACGCAAAATTTGTTCGGGTAAATATTATAAATTAATTGTATACAACTAAAAACTTCTTTGATAATGAATTCTACGAATACAATTTTTACATTTTGTCTTTATCATAATCATATAGTATAATTAACATGTATACAAACAAATATTGGTAAGATATTAAATTATAATTATAAATAATTCAAACAGATAATGGATTAGAACAAAAATGGGTAATACTGGATGGACCAATCGAAAGCCAATGGGTTGAAAATATGAGTTCTACAATAGACGATTCCAAAATTTTAATTTTAGAAAACGGAGAACGCATTTTAATACCAAAACAGGTAATCGTATAACAATGTTATAATTATAGCACTCAGAACTATATGTAAATAGTTATTTTTAATTAATGGAAATTTACTAAATTCAACTAGATTTAAACATTAAATATGATACAAAAAATTCTTAATAAAATAATCTAAGTTTATTACATACATATCACTATTACTTTTAAACATCTCATTATAATTATATGTTTTCTACCACGCTATTCTACCATATATCTGATTAAAAAATACATTAAAATCATTAAATTATTTACTCGTGTGTTATAAAAACTTTTAAAAAATTATCAATTTTAATTATTTATTCTTATGAACACAGATGTTTAACTTTGAGCAATTATTCGTGATAATTGTAATCTACATCTATCCATTAAACAATCAAAACCACATTTTATACCTACTTATATTGTTTTTATATTTTAACCTTATACAGATAATAAGATCAAGTCAAGATAGAAAAAAAATGATTGATGTTTATTTTTCTATGACCATATGTTTATAGTTATTAATTTATAGATAACTATTAATCTCGTTTGTAATAAATTCTCATTATTAGAAATGTGTATAATCGCTATTACTTAAACTTATTTTTGTTTGATATCAACGGGAACTGTGCCTAATTACGAAAAATTAAGTACAGATTTTTTTATTAGTTCAATTTGGAGGAATATTATTTATACTTTTTACTTAATTACTGTTAATTTGAAGCCACTTACTATGCGGCCAAACCATATGGACAAAATCGTACCTATATCATACACGAACATTTAAACATATTTTATTAAATTGTTATTTATACTACTTTTTATATAAGATTAAACATCTCAAAACTATCCTACAAAATGTTGTTATTAATAAAAGAAAATTGATATGTGTATTGTGTACGTATTTTGTTTGTTTTAACTTCTATCAAAAAAATACAAAATACCTATTTGTATATAATTATATAATATATGTACAACTTAATTAATTATCATTTTATAAAAGATGAATTAACAATTTATGTTTTTAATTAATTTTTTTTATAAATATTGTATATTACTGATTATATTTTTAACATAAATGGCCATCATACGGTTTTGTTCCAAAACTAATACTATTTTATCCCACATTTGAGGCAAAACCCTATTTTTAAGTACTTTCAAAAATTGGATTTTTTGTTAATGTAATGAAAATATTTTTTAAAAATGTATAAATTTTATTGAAGCTAAGAATATTTGATAGAAAATTAAGCAATCCAATTTCAATTTAATAAAACATTTTAAGTTCTACAACGATTAGAAATTAGTAGTATACGGCCTTGCTCCGCCTTCCTATACATTTCACGTGTAGATCGTATATTAGATACATATCTTTAACATACGTTTTACTAAATTTCATTATATATATAATGTGTTTAAATTGTCCTAGGTGTCTTTTCTTTTCGAAGTAGAAGATTTAAAAGTTGCATCCCCTGCAATAATTTCAAAATGTGGTATAGTTCATAACAATCATGACGATTATGGATGGCGACTATATGTCAACTCGTGGTTAAATAGTTGCAAATTTAAACTGTTCAAAGATGAGGTAATTAATTTATTAATATACACATATTGGTGGTAATTTAAAGTTTTTTTTTTCATTTAAAAAAATATATTATATTTTTAGTTGAAACTTAATTTTGAACATTACATTGATGATTTACTTGTATTCAAAAGGTTAAATTGTATTGAAATAGTATCTTTAACAGACCAGAATTGTATAATATCTTTGTGTAAACTCTTAGAAGGATGCACCTTTCACGATTTAGCTGATAAAGTTCCTAATGAGTTAAATGATGGCCAATACAAATTTTTAATTAAGATTTGGTTTATTTTTTGGTACGTATTATTAAATACATTAGTAATTTATTATCAAGAACAATTATTTAATCACTTTATCATAAATTAAAAACAATTTATGCAATTTTAATTTTATAAATTATGAATAAAATGTAATGTTTTTAAACAGTATGATTTGGTCAATATGTGGTTGTTTGAATGAGGATGGTAAAAAGAAAATTGATGTTTATATTAGAAAACGTGAAGACGTTTTTCCTATAAAAGATACAGTTTATCATTATTACGTCGACACTAATTACTGTAAATTTCAACATTGGGAACAAAAACTCTCAACTAATACATGGAAATATGATACAGAGTATAACTAAATTTTGAAACTAATTAAAAATATTCTATTGATATACATTTTAATTTCAGAGTACAATTTTCCAAAATAATTATACCTACGATAGATACCATTCACCATAGTTATTTAATACAATCATATTTAAGTAAGAAACAACCAGTTTTGTTAGTTGGACCTAGAGGATGTGGTAAAACATTGAACGTTAAGAATTCATTTGAAACTATGAATAAAACTGAATATTCTCTTTTGAACATTAATATGACAGCTTCGACTTCATCTAATGACGTTAAAGAAACGATCGAAGATAAGTTAGAAAAACGTACTAAAGAACTTTATATTCCACTATCTGGTATTTATTTATTTTTTTTGTATATATATATTATAATAGGTAGTTATGTATATTAATTTTATAAATTCTAAAGATGTAATACTATGTTAGGAAAAACATTAGTTACATTTTTGGATGATGTGCATATGCCTATAAAAGAAGCTTGTGGAGTTCAGCCTTCCTTGGAATTAATTAGACATTGGATGGACTATGGATTTTGGTACGACACAAAAAAACAATGTCCAAAATATGTTAAAAATATGCTACTCATATGTGCTATGACTCAGTTTGATAAAGTGAAGCACTTTATGAGCAACCGAATGTTGAGTCGTTTTAGTGTGGTTAATATACCATCTCTCGAAGAAAACGATATCTATAAAATATACAACACCATACTAAGTCAACATTTAAAAAAATTCGACGAAACTGTATCAGAAATAGGTGCGGCCGAATATAGTATTTGATAGAATATTTCAAGTTTAGAATGTTCACAATATAGTATTATACAATTAATTTAATTATTGTAGGTAATAGATTGACTTCGATGACGATAAGCCTCTATAAACATTTGATGATTAACATGACTCCAACTCCATCAAAAATGCATTATTTATTTAATTTGAAAGACATTTCAAAAGTAACAATAACCCAAAATTATTTCTATGATTGTGTAATACTATAAATATTATTCTACTTTTAAGGTATTTCAAGGCTTACTACTTAGTAATGTCAAGTATCAAAATTTTAAAGTACCAATGTTACGACTTTGGTGTCATGAAGTATTTCGTGTTTTCTATGACCGTTTGGTTGATATAAGGTAAAAATATTCAGTTTATAGCTATACTCGTATATTATAATTTATAACAAATAACTGTTTTACATACATTTTATTATAGTGATCAAAAATGGTTCTTAAATCAAATAAATCACCAACTTGAAAATAATTACCATTTGTCGTATCACAATTTGTGTGCATCGAAAAAAAATCCAATATTTTTTAGTTTTTTAAACGAAGAAATGTTGTACGAAGAAATTGTAGATGAAGAGTACTTGAAAAAATTCATTAAATATAGCATTAAAGAATACAATTCTAATTCAGAGTTTGTGCCAGTAGACATTTTGTTATTCAGGGATTATATAGAACATATTTGTCGTATCGTTAGAGTCATATCACAACCAATGGGTCACATACTTCTCGTAGGCATTGGTATATTTGAACATTTTTTTTTTGATGCGTCACATACGAATAATTAAAATATTATTCTTAGGTGGATCGGGTAGATCATCGCTAGCAAAAATAGCCTCGTGGTTGTGCAAGTACAGTATTTTTACGATTGAGTTGTCCAAATTGTACGGAACATCAGAATTTAAAGAAGACTTAAAATTAATTTATTCTGAAACAGGAATAAAAAATCAACCAACATCATTTGTGTTTAATGATACACAAATAGTCGACGATTCTTTTTTGAAAATCATTAACAGTATTTTAAGTACTGGAGAAGTAACACGATTATTCGAAGAAAACGAATTTAAAAAAGTAAAATAGTTATTTAACAGGTTATTAAAATAAGTACATTATTATGAATTTAAATTATGTACCTATTTTAGATCAAAAATGCATTATCAGATAACATTAAAAAGGCAGACGAAATAGAATCACCTGAAGCTATTAATTCAATTTTTATAGACCAGGTTAAAAACAACCTGCACTTTATTCTATCTTTTAGTCCAGTAGAAAAATCATTTAGGTGCGTAAAATACACTAGATTGAATTGATGAAATAAAACGTATAAACAGTATTTTAATTGATATTATAAAATAAGTATTAGTATCTACCATATATTATAGTCTATTCAATATCATGTAAGTTGTAAATATACTATAGTCTACAATATTAAATATTAAATTAAATATTTGATTTAATATTTTGTAAATTGGAGTTTACTTCGCGTAATATAAAATAAATAAATAATATTAAGTATCAGGTAAACTAAATATTTGGATTTTTTTTTTTGTTCATCTTCTTATATAACAGAGTACGATTGAGGCAATATCCTGCATTATTAAATTGCACTACAGTTGACTGGTTTTTGGATTGGCCAAAAGAAGCTTTATTTGAAGTGGCATCAATTTCTCTTGATGATCTTGATATTTTAGCAACAATTACTGGAGAACAAAGAGTAAGTTTTTAAACGCCTGATTGTGTATAAATTGGCAATTTTATTTAACCATATTACAATATTTATGTAAATAATGATAGTAATTTTCTATGCTGTTAAAATATTTTTTATTTATCAATGAATAATTATGTCGGATCTAATTTATGTCACATTAGTTGATTTTAGATTTACACAACAAAGAAATATTTTATTTAACCAATTATAATTTCTTATCAAATAATCAGAACAAAATATTTTTTTTGATATATAAATCCGTGTAAGGAGCCCGCACTTAGTGGTTGCTGTCTAGCTATTAGCTAATTAGCTGATTACTATTTATTTAAGTTTTAAATAATTTAAAAAAAAGTACTTATTTTAATTATAAAACATAAACAGTTAAAATAATGCATTCAGTTTTACTAATTTGCTTAATTCAACTAATTTCCAATATTAATGCACTGTACCATATATTTTAATAACTATATACATATTTATTAATATAGGTAACTACTTATAAGTATTTTTTGGTGAGATTTAAATATTTAATATATAATTATTTTATAGTGATAACACTATTGTAATTATTTTTATATATTATTTTAATAATTTTTTTGCAGGCACAAGAAGAAAACGAGGGAATAACTCAGGTAAATTGTCTATTAATATTTCAAAAATGTACAATTATTAATTAACGGATTTAATACAATTTTAATTTTAAAGGATAAGTTAAAAAGTTCTTTAGCTTCTATTTTTTCTTCTATTCACAATTCTGTAATAGAATATTCCAACCATAATAAAGTTGAATTGAATCATACAAATAATGTAACACCGGCTGTTTATTTAGAAATGATATCTAGATATAAAATGTAAGTCTTAAATTGAATGAAACTATTTTCGAACAAAATTATATCGAAATTAAACTTTGCAGAATATTACACGAAAAGCGTATTGAAAAACAAAATATGTCAATTAAATTGAGAAATGGTTTACAAACAATTAATGGCACTAATAATAAAATAAATAATATGACAACGGAATTAGAAAAAGTCACAGAGCTTATAACGAAGCACACTAAAGTATGCGAAGAAATGTTAACTATTATTTCTAAATATATTAAAGAAATTGATAATGAAAAAAAAGAAATTTACATTATTTCTAAAAATATAAAAGAAAATGAATTAAAATGTCAAGAAATGTACAATGTAGCTTTAGCGGAATTAAAACTTATGATTCCGGAGCTAGAAGAAGCTACAAATGTATGAAATAAATAAGGATAAACTTTTATAAAAAATTGGAATTTTTAAATATGCTTGTAATTTAATTTACAGAAAGTATGTGCTCTTAATAAAAAAGATCTCTCAGAAATTAAATGCTTCTCCGTACCTCCAGAAGGTGTGAAATTAGTTTTAGGAGCTGTTCTGACATTAAAACAAGCTGATCCGAGTTGGGCAGAAGCTAAAAGACAATTAGATGACCCTAATTTTCTTCATCAGGTAATAATCACATTATACCTAATTCTGATATTTGTAATTAATGAATCTAAATGAATTAATATAATTAATGTCAATCTCATAGTTAAAAGATTTTAACAAAAATCACGTAACCGATAATGTTCTAAAACAAATCGATGTGTTTATAAAAAATCCAGAATTCGAACTACAAAAAATTGGTCTTCAATCAATAGCTGCTAAATATTTAGGCATGTGGGTTATCGCTATTGAAAAATATGCTAAAATGTACAGGTAAGGATATGAATTACAAACAATAAATTATACTACGAATCCTTTTGTCAACGTGAATATTTTAAAATAGAACTATAACATCTAAAAGAGTGACTGCGGATTTAGCAATGGCAAAAGTTAAAGAAGAACAAATCTCCCTCGTAAAACTAGAAGAAAATCTCACAAAAAAACAAATCTTACTCGAAAAACAAAAACTGGATTACGATGAAAATATTATTAAAAAGGAACAACTTATTACTAAAGTAAGTTATATTATTATTATTTGCAAGTGTATAACTGTTACGTATGATTATTACTATCAATATTTTTTATAAGTTGTATAACTATTTATACTACTTTACTATTTTAAACATAATTTACTTTATTAGATTGTTTTTAATTGCAAAAGAGTCAATTTTCCAAATCCGTTAGAAAATCAAAGTTTTTCCAAATAAATCCCCGCCAACTATATTTATATCAAGTTTTCAAGGCAGTAATAAAATATATTATAATACAATATTGAAAATTATATGCATACAATAGCTGTTATTTGATTTTAAATTTATATAGAATAGATATAGTGGCCTCAACGAGAAATTATAATACAATACAGAAAACTATATTCAATCATAATAAATTAGTAACTATTTTATTTTCTGTAATCAATGTCAATCATACATGAACGCAAAAAACTATTACAAATTATTACAACATTTCTGTTTTTCGTTACGAAATTTCTATGTAAGCCCGTTAGAGATCTGTAGCACCAAAATTTTATCTGTACGTTGATGAGTGTATCGGACCTCTTCGTTTATACCTATAGATATAACTATGTCTTTACGGCTATATTATCATATTCGTCATTATATACCTTATATTATATAATAATGTATATCGTGTAAAAAAAAAATTGTCATCTAGATAAGTACTTATAAAATGTAGATACAGAAAGCTTATAAACTATGAGCATTTTGTTTTATAATAACAAATTAAAAAAAAGGAAATGAGTTCACGGGGATTAAATTTATTTAATTGAATACTCGCATAATTAATTTTGATTACATTAAATTAAAATAGGCTGAAGAATTAAAAAGCAATTTGGAAAAAGCTACGAAACTAATCGATGGATTGTCCAAAGAAAGAATGAAGTGGAATAAAACATTAAATCAAATCGACAAGGAATTTGATTATTTACCAGGAGATTGTGTTCTAAGTGCTGCGTTTGTATCATACATGGGACCGTTTAGGTTTAAGTCTCGAGAGATTATAATGAATTTATGGTTACAATTTATAAGAGAAAATGGAGCTCTTTACAATCCCAACTTTGAAGTTACTTTATTTCTAACGAACCCAACTACAATCAGAGACTGGAACAACCACGGGTTATCCAATGATAAATTTAACTTAGAAAATGGTATTATCATCAGCCAAAGTTATCGATATCCGTTCATAATAGATCCACAATGTCAAGCATGGAGGTGGATTAAAAATATTGAATTGGATAATGGATTAAAAATTATTGATTATAGATCAAAAAATAATATGCAAAATTTAGAAGTTGCTCTACAAAATGGGTATCCGACTTTGATACAAATTGATTTTGAAAATATAGATCCACTTATAATTTCAATATTAACTAGATCTATTTTGAAACAAAGTTAGTAAATAATAAAAATAAAAAATATTATTATTTAAATCAAGTAATTTATAATATATATATATATATATTTTTTTTTTATTTAGGAAACAAACTTTTTATGCAAATAGGTAATAAGCTATTACCCTACAATGAACGTTTTAGACTTTTCATTACGACAAAAATAAAATATTGTTATTATTTATCTGAAATAATATCACGAACTACAGTAGTCAATTTCACTATTACAGAAGAAGGTCTCGAAGAAAAATTATTAAAAATTTTAGTCAATGTAGAAAACCCTGGTTTAGAAGATCTTAGAGATAACACAATTATAAATATTGAAAAAGACAAAAAATCTCTAGTTGACATGCAAGATGAGTTGCTAAAGTTATTGGATGACAGCGAATGCTCGTTATTGGAAAACGAACAGCTTCTCCAAACATTAAGATCTTCGAAAGCGACATTTAGTATAGTTAAAGAACGCCTTCAAAGCTCTTTAACTAATCAAGCGGAAATTTACATAGCTCGAGAGGTAAAATACTATCAATTATTTTATTAATATGAACGCGTCTATATTCTTAAATGTTTCAAAAATATAAATTTAATTTTTAAAAAAACAATATTGTCTTTATTCCTGTAACCCAGTCCATAGTGTATTTATTTATATTCTACCGCGAATTATTGCGAATATACAGACAACCACAAAATATAATTAATTTCTATTTTTATCAGTAAATAATATAATAGTCATTCATCATTATCCATTATATATATATATATATTTGTTTAGGGCTATAGACCGTGTGCCAAACGTGCCGCCATACTGTATTTTATCATAAATGACCTGGATAAAGTGAATCCGATGTATCAGTTCTCATTGGATTTTTATACCGAATTGTTTAAAAATTCAATTAAAAAAAGCAACGCAACAGAACAGCTCAACGAAAGGATTGACAATTTAAACGAATATCACACATATGCAGTTTACGAAAACGTCTGCCGAGGATTGTTTGAATGCCATAAGTTACCTTTTTCGTTCCAAATATGTATTAAAATATTTATAACGGAAAATAAAATAAATGATGATGAGTTTAAATTCTTATTAAATGGTCCGCCAATTAAACCAAATAAAAAACAAGTAAAACAACTTATTACGACAAAACGTCCAGGTACAAATACTTTTTTAAAATATGAATTACCACTGTGCAGAAATAATATTAATTTTTTTTTAGACTGGTTACCTGTAACATGTTGGGATAATATTTTGGCGTTAAGTGACTTTCCTGCTTTTTATGATGTAGAAAAATCATTTGAAAAATACTCAACTGAGTGGTCTACGTGGTACTTGTCTCCCGATCCAGAAAATCTAGAACTTGTTGGTAAGCTTCAATACAATTTTACATTTATAAACTTTGTCAAATTTGCTTATAATAACTTTGTGTCATTAGGTCCATGGGAAAATAAATGTAATTTATTTCAGCGCATGTTGTTTATAAGAAGCTTGCGATTAGATCGATTATCATTTTCCATCAAACATTTTATATTAAGAAATCTTGGACGTCGATTTTCCGAAATTCCGGTCGTGGATTTTAGACATACATTAAATGATCTAAATAATACAAATTGTTTGCTTTTTATTTTGTCCTCTGGTTTTGATCCGATAAATACGTT
Organism: Pentalonia nigronervosa; assembly: GCA_014851325.1. NCBI lineage: Eukaryota > Metazoa > Arthropoda > Insecta > Hemiptera > Aphididae > Pentalonia > Pentalonia nigronervosa. Next base: position 112,357 of record JACXSJ010000914.1, on the reverse strand, counting down.
AACATACATAACTAAAAATTACAATAAGAAAGGACAATTTCAATCTCTATCTTTAGGCAATGGTCAAGAATTAACCGCCACCGAGTAATTTATATTATTTTTAATTCATAATTATTAATTATTGTCATGTTTAATTATTTACTTTAAATATTTTATATTAAATAAATAGATTAATTAAAATCGGACAAAAAGAAGGTCAATGGATATTTCTCGCAAATTGCCACCTCCTATTATCATGGATGCCACAATTAGAAAAAATAATTGAAATTATGCAGGATGGTAAAACCCATCCAGACTTTAAGTTATGGCTAAGTTCTAAACCACATCCAAAATTTCCGATAACATTATTACAAACTGCTATAAAAGTATCGACTGAACAACCCAAGGTCAATCAATTTTTATTTTATTATTGAAGTGTACTAAAATTTAAATTATTTTACACATATTATGTACTTATTGTACCTATGCGAGTAATATTTAAGACTGCATACCAACACTAAACCTATAATCAATCTATTAATATTTGTTATTATTTTGTAGAACATAAAATCAAATTTAATTCTTTTATATCAAAATATTAACGAAGAGCAATATTCTCAAAACCACGCATCGAACAAATACAAAAAAATACTATTCAACTTGTGTTTTTTTCATTCGATACTAACCGTAAGAAAAAAATTTCTAAACCTGGGATGGAATAAGATATATAATTTTAGTGATTTCGATTTCGAGGTAAAATATTTAATAATAATTCATCAAATAACATATTATAAATATAATTTATTATGATAAAATTAAAATATATATGATTTGTATTTTATACACAATTTATTCAAACGTTTCTTTACATAATATACAAAATAAATTTATAATATTATTGAATTGCGCTCAAAAAAAAAAAAAAATCAATACGTCATTGTGATTTATAATTGCAGGTATCAGAAAACATTTTATTCAATTATCTCAACGAATACGAAGAAACGCCCTGGACTGCATTAAAATATTTAATAGGAAATTTTTATGGGGGAAACATAACTGATATTTGGGATAAAAGACTTTTAGACACATACATAAACCAATTTTTCAATGAAAATTCTATTACAACTAATTTTTACAAGTATAATATTATATCAATATATAATTACGTGCAAAGCACATTTAATATAATTCACAGCACTTAATAACCAATTCATATTTTACTTTTTAAAGGTCGTCGTCACTGATTAATTGTCTTGTCCCAGAAAATGGTACTCTACAATCTTACAAAGACTTCATAAAAACATTGCCTTGTGAAGATTTAGCTCAAACGTTAGGTCAACATTCGAATGCCGACGTGATTTATTTAACAAGAGAAAACTATTTATTATGTGAAACACTATCATTTTTACAAGAACAATTTAATGGCTCACCAGATGATAATGATAAAGAAAAAAAAGTGCTTTATCAAGTATCTCAAATCCTTCAAAATATCCCTACATTAATTAATCACAAAATTATTGTTGAAAATGTTGATATAAAAAGAAGTTTGTTGAATAATGTAATTCTGCAAGAGGTATTTTTACTTCATTTCAATTTTAACCTAATTAAATATATAGCACTTAAATAAAACTATAAGAAATATGTAAAACATTAATAATATTACTGTTAATTATTAAATGAGACTATTTTTGATGAAATAATAATTTAATTATATAATGATTTGATAACATAAATTACAATAAAAAAATATGATATTTTAAAGAATACACACAATTTGGAAAATTTATTATGTTTAATTATGATTAATTTTTAAACAGGTATCTAAATATAATTCTTTCAAAAAACCTTAAGTTAAATTGTCATGACAGATTATGTTAAATTTGAATTGCATAAACATTTTTTTTCTAAATCTCTCATACTTATTTATTTATTACCATTTATTACTTATCCATCTAGTTACTCTTAACAACATACTATCGCTGCAGGTCGACCTCCCTCTTTTTAATATTAATGCATATTATGCTCATTGTAGATGATAATAAAAACAACTTATTTTTTACCTAACATACAATATCCGTTAAATTTAAAAAAGTTTGAAATCTAATTGTATTGATTGATATTTTAAAATATATTACTTGAACTTTAGGCAATGTGTTATAATACTTTACTTAAGAAAATGGAAATGACATTGATAACATTAGAAAAGGGAATCACAAGCCTAATGATTATACCACCCGATATTGAAAACATGTTTGAAAAAATATACGAAGGCAAAGTACCAGATCAATGGCTAAAAGGTAATATTAAAACTATTATACTTGTAAATATGTTATTACAAATATTGATGTATATATAGTACATACAAAAAAATGTAAGAACATTTTGTCATTTTTTTTTTTTACAATAAAAAAATAATGTTAAATATATACATTTATTTGTGGTTGCGACCGAAAATTATTACAAATTCATTATTTCTAACATTCTAACATTTAAACTCAAATATTAAAAGAAAAACGTATAAGTATAAAATTATTAAAATAATAATGTTCTTTATACAAAATGTCCTTACATTTTTTTTATAGAATATTTCTTTCTAAAGTTATGATTGATTATATGAAAAAAAATCAACAATTTTGAATATTTTTGTATTATAAAACTAAAGCTTTTATGGCGCGGGTTAAAGTTGATCAATTTGTCTGAAATTTTTTTTATGCTTTTTCAGCAATGAAACCGAATTAAGGGAATAAATTGAATATTTTACAATTTTGTTTTCCATCATCTATACCATAGAAACACTCTACTATATATGTTTCAATATTTAATATTAGCACAGATTAAATAAATAATTTAAGTTATTAAAATATATTATAGTTTTATTTAATCCGTCGTATTAGCGGGTACACAAAATGGTCTTGCTATAGATTAGATATATATTTTCAAATTGCCATTTTTATCTTTTAGGTTTAATATCAGTAATTAAGGCAGTCCAATGTATAATCTACCGACGAATTTGTAGTCAAACGACCACATTTTTATGTATACTAATTAAAATAGTAATACATTTACCAGGGTAGTGTTAAAATGTTGCTTGTTATGTTTACACTGCAAAAGTGTTTTTTTCAATCTGATTAAAAATTATCAAATATTTGCATTCGTTATGGGTGGCATGACGTGTTGTTATAAATATTTAATAGACACTTAAATCCATCCGTAATTGTGTTTCTATATAAATATCCCATAGTCGTAGTTGAATTAATTTTTTTAAATCAAAAATTCAAAACGCACTCACTTGTGAAAAAAACGAAAAAAATACCTGAACAAATGAAATGACACTAGCAAACGCTAAATGGTAACTGAATGCCTGAATGATATTTTTAAGAAATACAATACTTTCGTAAAATCGATTTCATATCTATATTATGAAATAAGTATTATCATATTAGTATGTCGACATTTTTTAAAATATAATTATCGGTGGATCACACGTTCTACCTACAACACTTTATCATAGCCGTTTGTCGGTAGATTACACATTAGACCGATCCCGTAATTAGTAATAATTAGTATATTATTTTCAGCATATCCATCTTTAATGAATTTGGGTGCGTGGATGCAAAATTTAATTCAACGTGTAAAATATTTTACGACTTTAATAAATACAAGTCAACAACCTGCATCAATTTGGTTGGGAGCTTTCACTTCTCCTACTGGTTTCTTAACTTGTATACTCCTGGTACAACAATGTCATTGCATTTATTACTATATTATCTCGAGTAATTTATTTTACTTAATTTAACCTTACAGAGTGAGTCAAAACAGTCTTCGGTGCAAATAGATTTACTTAGCTGGGAATTTATACCTATTCCAGCGTCAGTGAATGACTTAATAAAACCACCAGACGTACATTTATAATCTATTTTGAATTTTCATTGCAATTTACAATTTATGTGTATTAATATTTTGTAATTTTTATTTAGCAAGGAGTATATATTCATAATCTATATTTGGAAGGTGCTGGTTGGGATGACGAACATTTATGCTTATGTGAACCATTGCCATTAGAATTGATAACTAAATTACCTATCATTCATTTTTTACCTGTAGAAAACAAAAGGAATCTCCTAGGTTTTAAATACATTTTTAAAACTAATATTAAGAGTTGGATTGTGTATGATACCTATATATATTTTCATTTTTAGATTTTTACCAAAGTCCAATATACTATTGTCCAAGACGAAAAGGAATACACAAAACCTATACATGTACGGTTGTATTAAACTTAAAAAGTGGGGCACAGCATCCAGATCATTGGATTAAGCGATCTACAGCGGTATTATTAAATTTATGAAATTAAATTACTAAATGATATTAAAACTTTAACTGTATTTTATAATTTATAGTATTTTTACACATTCATTTAAACTACGTAACTGTGTATTTTAACTATGTGTGTTATATTTAGGTTTAAGCCGGTATATACCTACCTAATTTATTTATTTACGTGTTTAATTAAAATACCTATGTACAAATAGATATTATAATGAATGTTTAAACCATATCAAAATTAATTTGTCCCAAACACTAAATGGTCCAAATTTACTTCAATATGTGATACACGGGTTGAAAACCATGTTGGAAGTTTAAAAGATTATTATTTTTAATTTCAACTTATTTATGTAGTTACTTATTAATGCACAAATATGAATCACACATTTAAAATTTTAAGCAGAACGATAAATGTAATGATATTACCAACAAATATGTTTCTATTTTTGTCTTTTACTACCTTTTGGAGCAGTAAAAAATAAAATTGCTTCAGTTTTCAATTTTGAGGGTTGTTACTGAAATCAAATCAGATTTATGATTGGTACTATAGGATTTAGGTCAAAAGTAAAAAAATTACAATATACCTATAAATTAAAAAATAATAGGAAAAATAAGATAAAACGAGAATTTTTATGTATATGAAGATTTAGTTTTAACTTCTAAGCAAGGCGATGAATGTATTAATTTTACAATGATGTGTGTTTTTTTAATAAATTCCTACACGAATGTATTACTGAGATGTGTAAGTTCCTACATAGCAAAAAAAATGGTTATGTTATAGTTCGAGTAAGTTTAAGACGTCATCAGTTTGATTACATATATATTTTATCGTATAGAAAGTTACATACATCACTTTTCCGCTGTGTAGAAACTAACATATTATATATTTTCTTTACCTGCTAGGTCTTGTGTAGGAACTTATATTCGCCCCAGCAGACTGGTACCCACATATCCACCTTTTTTTATGTGTCTGTATACACGATAAGTAATTGAAATAATTCTTCGATTTTCAACTTCAATAACTTTTCCGGTGCAAAAGTGAATCTAGTTGGTGCAATTCCCAATAATTTTCAAAAGAGTCGAGAAAAACCAAAAAAAAAAAAAAATTAAGGAAAAATTAAAAATATTACGCAAAACCAGCTTTTAGCAAAATTTATTTTGTTTTTTGATGTCACACAAAAAATTAAAACCGTAAATACATTAACGTTTTACCGAGTGTTCATATTATCATTTCTTTACTCCAAAAAATTTAATTATATCAATATTATATTATATTTTATATAATCAATATATATTGACCCATTTTAGCTATTGATAGGTATAAGAAATTTTCTAAAAAAGATTAATAATAATTAAGTACAAGGTTCTATGTAATAGTTGCAACATGTTCATACCACAATATTATTAATTACTAGAAAATATATAGGTAGTCACTTTGTTTTTACAAGCGTACCTATATAGGTTTAAACTTAAAAAAAATTCATCAAAATTAAATATTTTGTCGTAAATGTGTTAATTATTTTTTCGTGCCATATAATGATTAAATAATGTAGAAAATAACAGTTATAATATGTATACCTAATACATAATATAGGTAACAGGTATACAGTACATACGATACATGAACTATGATTATGATTTTAAAAGTTGTAAAATGACATGGAAAAGTGAACTGTATAATAATATAGTTTTGACAAAAAAATTTTCAGACAATATTTATTTTCGATATGCAGCTAATGTCAAAAACACATTTTTGAATTTTTTTTTTATATTATTTTCTACAAACTTTTTGACCATATTGACGTTTGCACGTTTCACACAATGCATATTTACAACTTTATACAGTTTATGTATATCCTTTTCACATCCGTCGGAGTTATGTTATGCATTATTTGATAATTTATTTCGCAGTTTTCGTAGCGTTTAGTGTTTGATGGTTTAAATATTTCTTTAAACATAATATAATACACGTGTAGCCTTTAAACCGCAGGTCGAAAGTCAATATCTATTCTGTATTATAATTAGTCTTCTGTTAAAATACATATTTTAAAGACGTTATAAGTCGTTAAATCTGTAAAAATTGATTAATACACTCGACGATAGGAAAAAAAATAATACATTTTTGTGGAAAAAAAAACAATTTTTTATTATTTTAACAATAAATACAAAAAAAAAAAAAAAAATTAAGAAAAAATGAATCTCAAAGTAGCTTGGTTTTATACATTTTATAATAAATGTATACGAATAACAAAATAATAAAATACCAAAATCGAACAAACAGTTGAACAAAACACATCGTGACATTGACGTTTGATGAACGGCGGCGGCTAATGCGCGATGCCGTGCGCGCCGACTGTGACGACGACTATGACAACGGGCGGCGGAGACCAACGGAAACGCGGAGCGAGTGAAGCGAGATTACAGGAGCCTTCGGAACCGGCTGCCACCGGACGAGCGGCCGATACGGGATTACCGCGAGGCGAAAGAGCGAGAGCCAAGGGACACTGCACAGCGATTGTGCACCGCGGTCCCGAACTCTCGGTAATTTTCGCCCTGGCGTCGTCCCTACGGCCGCGTTTTTGTCTAATGACCGCCGCCAGAATATGCAGAAACGTTCGAGTTCCAGCTAGTCCGACGCCGCTGACCTCCGTGTCCCTAGCTCATCTCGCGGTAGCACTCGGCCCGTATCTAAGCGGTCCATCTATGCCGTCGTAACGAGTCGGGGCAGAATCGTTGCCCGCGTCGTCGCGTCGCCCGTCGAGCCTCCAGAGGGCCTCCAGAGCGCCGTCCACGGCCGAGCATCGCGGACGGTCGGAAAACGTACTCGGGTGACATACCGTGCGTGCAACTTTCTCGTATCCTCCAATCCTTCGTGTCGCCGTCATCCTATCCGATGTCTTCGGCCCAACGGGTTCGCCGACAAATCGGGAGAGGACGCTATTCGCTTCGGAAACAACAACAGCCACGGACAGCACGTCTGTCGCAACGCCGCGCTGAGACAGACTCCGACGGCGTGGCACGCGTGGTTCGGGCGTCGTTCCCGGTACAATCCAGCCTACCGATTCCCCGAAACTGTTGGTTAATCTGGCTCTCTTGGCCAGTGCGTTCTCTGTCGTCAACACCTGCGGCACACCCTCGTCGTCCAGCGGTTCGTCCGCGACGATTGCGTTGGAATCGGCGGACCGTCGAATTCCGCCGAAGACGGCGCGTCCCCGCTCTACGACGTATCATCGCCAACCGCGGTCGCGATTCAAGCACTTCGTCGTCGGCCGTCACTGTGGTCTGACTCTTCGGGGATGATGTCGATTATGTCTTCCACGTTTGCATCACGCGAGCTTCGACAACATCGTCCAACACTTCGTAAACGATGTCATTAAAGCGTTTTTCGACGTCGACGATGAATGTCGGCGTATTGCCAATTTGATTTTGTGCGTATGATGTGGCGGGATGGATCTCTGATTATAAAATGAACTAAATTATCGAATACTTTCCGAAACCGTAACGTAGATATTCGGAAATCAGTCAACTACTACGATATTATAAGTACTCGGGCCCGTGATTTTGGTTTACTGCAGTGTCTAATGCTGAGTACAGTTAGTTTTACTATTTTTAGATTAATTACAAGCAATGAACACTGAATAGTTAAAAATTAGAACGCGTATACTGCGTTTTTTATTTTGTTTTTAACTTGATAATGAAACACAGTATGCCACAACAAAGCTATTTACTGTGTTTTATCATTGATTTTTCGTTAAACTTAAAAAATACTTGATATACACATAATTTAACATGACCACAATAACAACTGACAAGACTGAATGCATTAGAACTAGTATATCGTTCGGAACAAAATGAACGAAAATAACATAAATTGATGAGAATGTCATTTACTGTGGTTTATGCACGATGTAGCGAAGATATTCTCTACATTCTACAATAGAGTGGTTTTATGACAGTCGAGTTGTGAATTGTAACCACGGGTAGTATTATAGTAATATTGGTAGTATCTTTAGCTTGGTTCTATCAATATTTATTGTTCTGTGGTTCTACTTAAGACCGTGGTTGTAACTAAACTTTCACGATATGTCTTATCAGCATAAGTCGTAACCAAGGTGGATATATACGGTGGACCAGCTAACACCCTCCCACCTTGTTAGAGGGGTACGTTGTATTTACTACAGATGATAATCTCGGCAGAGTGCGCTGTTTTCAATTGGTGTCCTGTTTTTATCAACAGCTGACCGGGCACCGGCGAGCCAGGCGGCAGATCGCAAATGCATTAGATGCATTAATTTTGCATTTCACATTGCAAAATTGCATACCGGCGATTAACATAATAATTAATGATATTATAACTTATTGTATATGAATTAGTATGTAATACTGACAATTGTCAATTTGTAATGTGTATTATTATTTATTATTAACGGTTGTCAACGTCTTAATATATTTTTCTAAAATGAGTAAAAACAGCAAATGTTTTGTTCCTGGTTGTGATGTTGGGAATAAAAAACATAGGAAGGAACATACAGCTTTAACTCCTAATGTTAAGTATCCATCACTGTTTACAGCTCCTAAAAATGATGTAAATATATAAATACATATATTAGGTAAAAGTAGTATAATATTAAACTCCACATGTTAATTAAAATGTATAGATTTTATTTGATGAATGGAGTAAATGTATTCCTAGAGCAGACGGTCCTTTAAGTCACACTGATAGAGTGTGTGAACGACATTTTTTACCAATATTGATTATAAGACATTATGATCTTACTGGACCTGATGGGGTAAAATCATTATTAGAAAGAGAGACCTATATTAATGTCTACAGCTGTACCTAGTATATTTCCTAATCTACCTAAATATTTAACAAAAACTATTACCAAACGTAAAGCACCAACGGTAAGAAATGTTTTACCCAAAAAAGTTCAAAAAATGTAAGTATTATTTGTACGTAGGTAGGTATTTAATATTATTAAAAATTATTATTTAATTGTTTCTGTATCTTAAATAGATATAAAAATATTAATTAATTTATTTTTATTTATTAAAAATATCTAAACTCTTTTAATTTTTATTGTATAAATAATTGTTTTTAAAATAAAATATAATGAGCATATTTGTTATTATTATATTATATTATATTATATTATTATTATTATATTATTATTATTATTTCTATATATATAAAAATAAGTGTACATTTTGATAAATTTTATAGCTCAAGATCCACCGAACCGATTTCGATAAAAATTTCAGGGCATATTAAGATTGATATGTAGATGGTTTCTGTGAAGTTTGTACACTGTGTGATATGTGGTTCCGGAGTTATGGCCTCTTAAGTTAGTACGATGTTTCGCGCGCGCGGTTTCAGCGTGCGTGCGTGTGTTTCCGTAGTTATGTTATTCCTGTTTAAAGTATATCGTACAGCTGTACATACATATGACAACAACAATTCTATTTGAATGAAAAATTAAGTTCAAATCACTTGGTTTATATCATGATATAATTATTGTTAATTATATCATGGTTTATATATTATTATGCATTCGTTACTTGGGACACCAATTGATAACAGCACGCTCTAGTGGTGAAAATAGCTGAAGTGATTTATGTGTCTTTTTTTTTTTTGAGCTGGTCCACCGTATATATCCACCTTGGTCGTAACCACACAGCCTTATCATACGTAGTATCAAAAAGTTCCCGGAATTTCATTTTATTTTTTTATGTATACAATTTAAATATAAATCTACTTAATCTCCTTCAAAGTATCGTCCTTCAGCACAGACACACTTACTCCAACGACTTTGTAACTGCTGGAAACATCTTTGGTATCCCTCTATTGGAATGGCCCTGAGATTTGCTGTTGCGTTAACTTTAATGTCTTCAA